>JAMQGT020008077.1:0-63073 GCA_024447675.2 Pterophyllum scalare
TTATCCCTTGGTTACAGTTGCGTATTGCTGCAGCACGTTAGTCTATTTTGGACCCAATAAGCAAATCACATCCAAACAGTGATGGGCAACTTTTTTTTTCTTTCATAGAGCCAGCAATAGAAAGCGATTCTCACACCATTTCACATGAGTAAAATAGGAGACATGTTTTTTTTTTTTGGTTTGTTTTTGTTGTTGCTCAGTAGAGCAGTTATCCCAGAGAGGGCATGTTTCTGGCACTAGCATTACTCCTTCCCACACTCTTGCTGTCAGCAGCCATATCAGAAACAGGGATCAAGTGATGTATTATACATTAAAGCAAAGGCCTGTTTCAGACATGACAGCACAGAGGGACTCTGGGTGATGAAACAAGCCGACACGCTGGAACATGGCCAGATGTGCCACATAAGCTGTGCAGTTCCTGAAACAGCCAGTGTAGAGACACTTTGGACTGACAGGCAGCATTTAAGGATTTTTCCAACATGGTGTCAGTTGATATCATAATAGAAAAACTGGATGATATGGCCATTTTTGACAATTTGCATGGTTCTTCTAATTCTTATATATGTACACAATGATAAGAAACATGAAACAGCTGGCTTTTGTGTTTACAGTAAGATAACACACACGTATGCAGATGCTACCGAAGCACAACCTCCTTTGGCAGAGATGATAAGAAGACACATGCTATACGCTCTCTTTTTGTAAACTAGATTTAGAAAAAAGGTGATGGTGTATGCTGATTTGGTGTGTATGCTGTTAATGTGAGGGGTTGTTTTAAATTGTCTGTGCATTATGATGCATTTGTCTAGTTTTTCAGTGCTTGGCGCACCGGAAGTCCATGGGAAGATAGAAGACAAGGCCAGTAAGGAAGGAAAAGAGCATGCATGGGATGATGACAACGTTGAGACAATGAAGGTGCAGGGGAAGCCACAACATGAGGAAATGGTAGGTGATGTCTACGGTAGGGGCTGTCTAGGCAGCAGGTGTCAGGGCACCGAGTGCTTCCAGCCATAGAAATACCTTCATCACCCATTCTCCACTTTCCATAAAGTGACTCTGATGCGTGTGGCGATCATGTTCCTGTCAGGCGAAATGAACATGATGATTAATTCCTACGCATTCCTATCTTTTCATTTTCTGAAGGAAAATAAAGACAAGATGGACATAGCGTTTGTCTCTGAAAGTAATGCCAGTGTGCTTTAAACCAGCATTCATCCTTTTCCTCTGGGTGCAAGAAAAGTCAGCTTGTTTAGAAGTTTTTAAGAAAAGACCCTGCATATGACTTGACATATAACCTCAATAAATAATTTCCTTATTAATTCACAGTCCTATTCTCTGTTTTAATGCCTTCTTAAATGGTGGTGAAGTGGTTAGCACTGCCACCTCACAGCAAGAATGTCCCTGGTTCAGACCCTGCCCTTTCTCTGCAATTTTGAATGCTCTCCTTGTACCTGTGTAGGTTCTTTCCCGGTACGACATCCAATGACATGCTTGGTTAATTAGAGATTCAAAATTAGCCAGGGGTGAGAGGTTCTTTAAAGGTAGACTGTATAGAATAAAAAAGACAATAAAGACTAGAAAAGCACAATATATAAATGCCAGTCCATTTCCATTTGAAATTTAATTTAATCATGTACACAAAAAATATACAGATATAGATTGCAGGGTGTGTTTTAAGGCATGGTTGTGATTGACAAGTCACTATAATTTGGGCATACACAATAAGTGTATTCTGAATCCAATCCATCCTAGGTTATTCAGCCTTTTGTTGTACTAAAAGACTAAGATATTTAATGCTTCAGTTTTTCTAGTGAGTATTGTTTTAGGCCTGTATTTGGCTGCACCTTGCTAACCAAACCGGATAGCTATGCTAATCTGATCAACTCCACCTTCATGTCCAAGTATGGATACATCTGGTTTCACAGACCCAACAGGGCTAAAATCAGAAAGTGAAGATTTAAAGCAGTAACTGACAGATGAATAGGTGATGTCACAGTGGCTCCATTTTTTTTTCTTCAGTTCACACAAAACAGTGGTCTCTAAAGACGCCCTCATTTGTTTCCTTTGGACTGATACAGGCTAGTTGTCCTTTCCTGTTAAAGTGTTTTGATGCAACATTAAGTTAACAGGTTGCTAGGAGTAGCTTCATATTTATATAAAGACACGAGAGTGGCATCAATCTTCTCATTTAAATCTGAGGAAGAAAGAGACTATGAATGGGTTAATATGTATTACGGGATCAATGACAACCAAGCTTCCATCATAGGTCCAGGTACCAAGCTTCATGCTGCAGTTCTGGAGGTCAAAGGGGAAATGCAGCACAATAATTTCACAGTAGCTCTTGAAGATAGCGGGTGGGTTCCATGTGATCACTCCAGTGTGCTCCAGCAACACTTTGGTCTCATGAACAATGGCAAAGTCACAGTCAGCACTGGGGGCACAGGCATCATTGATTCGGGAGCTAATAAGTTAAATGTTAACACAGGGGGACATCAGTGCCTCAGGACAGGGTGGGGTTGACACAAATTGTTGTGGCAACAGCGCTGGTAACACAGCAGTGTGTCAGTATAGCATATGGTGCAAGGAAGGGGGATCTGCTATACAGAGGTTAAATTTAGCACAATTAAATCCAAGCTATCACATACTACATACTACGATATAGAAAAGTGTGACTCAAAATATCACTGACAAGTGCACTGATTGTTTTCTTGCAATCAGGATGTTCAAGTAAAGCTTAATGTAATGAGGAAAATTGTTCTAGAAAAAGAAAAAAGATATGACATGGCTCAGTTATAGCTTGAATACATACTTGTTGTAAAGAACCAGATCAGGATGCCAAATATCTCTGGAAGGTACTCTGATCTTTCTGATTCCACCGTAATCCTCTGGGTTCCACTGCAAGTTCACATCTTTCCATTTCTAAAA
The DNA here is from genome assembly GCA_024447675.2 of Pterophyllum scalare. NCBI lineage: Eukaryota > Metazoa > Chordata > Actinopteri > Cichliformes > Cichlidae > Pterophyllum > Pterophyllum scalare. The sequence continues at coordinate 2,926 of JAMQGT020008077.1, forward strand.
AATAGAGAGGGACAGCCAGAACAATAGAAAGTACTTCCGTAAATAGCAACTATCATTATTGGTTTGTTTAGTGAGAAAGCAAAAATAAGCAGAAAATGACACAAAGGCTGTAAAGAGCTACTGAGTAAAAACTTGAATCGCCATACTGAAAGAGGACAGAATGATGGTGATGCAAGCCCGAAGTAATGACAAAGTATTTAGAACGATGGTTGGGGCGCCACAAAATATGAAGCAATCAGTAATGAATGAATAGTTACTGGTTTTTGATTTTTGGTGTTTGGATCATTGTTCATAAGAAACTACTTGTTAACAAAGTAGAGAGTTAATTATTAACCAAATATAATGATGATTTGTTATCTCCCAGTTGGTTCTAGTGTTAATAGTTATTGTCTACTATTGAGGTTTTGCAGACATGTGACCTCAACCATATGATGTTAACTTGCCCGCCATTTTGGGTGCATGACAGTCATGGTGACATTGCAGGATCTGGTGAATAAGGCCCCAGCCGTACAGGCCTAGAAACCGGTCAGTGACTGAGATCAGCAGTCGCAAGGGAAAACTGAGCATTCCCCAACTGGTTGTGAGTGGTTCCTGGAGGTTGATGGCAGTTGCTGGGAAAATGATTGCTGAAGTCCCACTCACGCAGATCTACAGACTGGTCAGTCCCCCCCCCCCCGACAACCACCGGTCACTAGGGAAAAATGTGTATTCCCTATCCGTTTGGCAAAGTGGAAGTAACTGTCCAGCTACTCTCCTACTTATAGTCAAACTGAAAAGTGCAACACACCTGAAAAGTAAAACTTGTGTCTCAGTGCTATAGCCAACATGTTTCAAATAGGCAACTTTTACTTTGAAGGCACACTTTTTTCAAGTTTTACTACGGCTGGGCTAATATTTTGTATTTGCAGACAAACATGAAAAACGCTCTTGTGTAATGCTTGTGTAAGACGTTATCCAAGAAACCTCAATAAAGTGCTGGATATATATTACTGTCAAGAGAATGCATTCTTTAAGTGCTGCAGCATGGTGTTTCTTCCAGTTGATGGCATGGGGATGCTTGCTCAGTAATAAGAAAATAATGCCATCACAGACGCTGCTTACACCCTCAATACCTCCTTTTCCCCTTTTCATCACTGTGATGTGTTCATGTTGCAGATTTCAATACAGTTGTTGCTGCAGAACTTCAGCATCTATCTCAGGGCCACACATGAACAGAATAATGTTTAAAACAGCACAACAAATATCAACAAACACAAATGTGTGTAGTTTGGACCACAGTGTGTCTGTGAGCTAAAGGACACGGGAGAGATTATATTTTCCCATTTTGAGAAAGACTTAAAAAACAAATTCAAGTATAACAATTCTGTATTAGTCAAAGGTTGCATACTAGGTCATACAGTTTACAGTCAAGCACTATGCTGGACTGGTACAGCGCAGACTGTGGTGTTCATGGTTAATGTAAGGTTACATCAAGGCTAGCAGACGTTCACTGACACTGATCTGTTGGCTTATATCTTGTAGAATTCACCTTCATCAAGAAACAGCAATAAGCCTCAAGAAGCAGCAGCACAAGTCAGCTGATCACAGTCTGTATGCAAAGAACACAAACCACATGCAAAGGTTTCTTATTTTTATTTGTAGGTGGGGGGACCCCAATAACCACTACACTGGCTGTTAAGATTACCCCACTTGCCAAATCCCACTTTAACCCATGGCTATGGGAGAGGTATTGATGAATTACTCATTAACTATCCGGTTGTTTCTGATCCTTTCCTTCCTTGGCCTTTAATAACTAAGCAGGTTTTGTAACTCACATTGTAAAGTGTCTATATGAAGGTTTTTGATCCTTAAATGTAGCATAGCTTACCTTTTTAAATTTCAGCCACAAAATTATATACCTCATAGTTTCCACTTTATTTATTTATATATTTATTTTTGGTAAACTGTGCTTTTTGAGCCAAACCAGTGGAAGTAATACCACAAAAATAAAATACCTTCTTATTTATTTTAAGCGATGCATTTTTAGTCTCTCCATCTTTCATAATAACACAACAAAAAACGAACAAACCTGTTTCAGTCGCACATTGCTGGTGACAATCTGGTTGACCTCATCCTGCAGATTCAGAAATAGATAACAGATAACTGTGTTGTGTGATGACAGTAAATCTTATTACAGATGGAGGTGGCATACTGTGATGTAAGATCTCACCACACTGATTAACTGGATGAGTTGAAGACCCACAGTGACCTTCACTTTGTCCTTGAAATGATTGACAGGTCGGACGACCTTATTGTAACCAGTGAAAAGAGTTTTAAACAGGCGCGTTTCTTCCAAGGAACCCCAGGCAGTGCCTGAAACAGACAGCAGACTGTGCAGCATACAGGCTGAGAGTTGTTTAGTGATGAGTTACTTTTCAGATGCTGCCTTTTCAGATGCTTTAAGTGCATCTGGCACTTGAGGTGAACTAAATTAGTACGACTGGAAAACAGTGACGTGTTACTACACGTGCAACATTCAGCAGAGTGAAACTAAACCCTTGTTTCCATGGTATGTGGCATCTACAGTAAAAAGATTTTACATGACATATAAATAAAACATATTCAGTCATTGTAAAAAGAAAGTGTACCTTTCAGTTCTAAGGTTTTATGTATGAGGACATAATTAAAAAAAAAAAATCAGCTGGTCCTTAGCAGGTCTTAACGTTATTTAAATACAACCTCAGATGAACAACAAAGAAATGAGAAGCAATTGTTTCTGCCTATCAATTTGGGAAGGGTTGTGAAGCCTTTTCTAAAGAGTCTGAAGTCCATCATTCTATAGTGAGAAAGATTATTCACAACTGGAAAGGATTCAAGACAGTTGCCGATCTTCCCAAAAGTGGACATCCCCGAAAATATACCCCAAAGTCAGATTGTGGAATGCAAAAAACCCCAAGACCCTATATCTCAGACTCTACAGACCTCAGCATGTTAAATTTTAAAGTTCATGACAGTACAATTAAACAGTTGTTTGTTTGGAAGGGTTGCCAGGAGAAAGACTCTTCTCTCTAAAAGAAACATGACAGCATTGCTTAAGCACAGTAAATCAGCAAATGCTGAAAAAGAAAAGAATCAAGGTGTTGCAATGGCCCTGTCAAAGTCCAGACCTTAAGCGAGCTGTGCATAAACAAATACAAGCAAAACTCAATGTTGTAAAGAAGATTGTGCCAAAATTCTTACACGCTATCGAATCATGGGGTGTACTTAGATTTTCACACAGTGCTTCTGCATTTTGGCTTAGTTCTTGTTAAATAAATAAATTGTATTATATGTTCATCTTATAGATTACATGTAAATAATTTTAGAACCTGGGAAGAGTCAGATGTGGTGTCCTGGACACAAAGTAAATCCCTGTAATATAAACACACCATGCAGTGTGTTTGTGTGTTTAATTTTGGCAGCACTTCACTGAAACTTGTGATGGTGCCACTGTGTAGGATTTTAATAGAGATATTCTTTTTCCTATTTCCACTATGCATCTGTCACAAGCCAAAGCAGGACCTCCTTTCATTTTTTTTTTTTTTTTTGACCTTGAAATGAAGGCCATTTTACAGCAACATGTGGTTTGAATGCTCGAATGATTCTGGGGACATTCAACTCAGTAAACTAAAGAATTGCCTGTCTATAATTATGCAGATGGCTTCATGTGGTGACAGGCAGATGAAGGGTTGAAAAGCAGAATAAAAAAGCTTATTGTACTTACTCTTGCCAAAGAGCCAGTTTGTAGAAAACATAAATTTGCTCATTAGATTTGTGAATTGAATCAGCTTACACTGACCTCAGACCTCAGTAAATATAATTAATGAAGTGTGTATTTTTATTTATGTATAATTATAATTCATTTTTGAAGCCTTTAATTAGTATAAAAGGCACATCCATTATGTCAAACATTTTCTTTAGTTTAAAAGAACTTCTTACCTGCTACGATGACTAGATGAAAAATAAAAATTACAGTATTCATTCTTGCCAGTAAAATCAGACATCTAAACTACTTGCTGACTTGCTGTACAACCTTCAAGCTCTCCACTGGCAACCTGGTAGTTGTTGTCTCACAGCGGATGTGAGAGACTGAATGCCAATGCTTGCCATTTGAGTGGGACACTGTTACAAGATCAACAGTGATGTCAGTAATCTAACGCTTACTATTACTATTACTATTAATATTTTCACAGTCAAACTTACAGAGCAAGTCCCACCAGGTGGTGTGAAGCAGAGAGCTGCGTCTAATGTAGGAGGCCTGTCGTGCCAAAACGTGATCATCTGCCATAAAGTAATTCTGATGTTTCTGTGTGCTTTTATGTGTAATATCTTTGCTAATATTGGTAAATAGAGTGCAGTCAGCATGATTTATGAAGAGCTTACCTACTAATCCAGTGCTTTTTGGCCACTTAAAATATCTCTATAGAACTGTGATGTTATATTTGTTGGATTTCTGCAGCCTTTTTAGCCAGCTTTCTGTTTAAGACATTTTTGATGTCAATGACAGTTTTTACCATGATAAAAAAAAAAAGAATATATAAAAGTTACTTTGCCAAAAACTGATTGCAGCTTCTGCCTTGTGATAGAAATACTGTTTCTCACTCAAAACGACCTGCTATATTCATGCAAGATAAGTTGGACACATGTTTCACAGATTATAGGTCAACAAGTCATTTACAACAGTTTAAATACGAGCAATCATTTTTTGGCAAATACTGGAAATCACTTTTTGGCACAACACCGGCAGCTGTTGAATGTAACTAATAAAGTAACTTGTAATCTAACTTAGTTACTTTTAAAATTATGTAATCAGTAAAGTAACTAATTTCTTTTTAAAGGAGTAATCAGTAATCCGATTACTTTTTCAAGGGAACTGTGGTGTCACTGAAGATCAACATGCTAGAGTAATCCATTCCGAAATATCCCATTGTGAACTTGGCCACACACAACCTCTAAGTGCAAAGGCACAACATGTGCTTGTTCTCTGCTTTTCCTCTTTCTAATAATCCATGACTGAAGCCTTGAAATCTCTATCTACAGGCCTGTGAAAATCAAAATGATATCTCCACATTGATTAATGATCTATCTTTATGAGTCCGTTTCACAGGGAGAAAAAAGAACTTCAAATGTGATAGATGATCTTCTGTGTAAAGCTTTGAATCTTAGAATATGCAGTACTGTGCAAAAGTCTCAAATCACCCCTCATTTCTTTATATTTTGCTTCCAAGGAGCTAAACGTTCTTGTCATTTTTAAGTGGTCTTGATCAATAGCTCACCAGGCTTTCTGAAGTTTTTCTTCGGACATTGGCTGCTTTTTCATTCATTTTTAGTCCAGTCATTGTACCTGACCATTATCAGAGGATGTTTTTTGTTTGGTAAACCACTTAACACTAACTCGAGGGATAAACCAGTGTTGTGTCTACACAACACAGACAACTTTGCAAATAACTAATTTTACATTGTATATATGTGTATATTTAGGCACTTTGTTGTTAGGCGCCTGCTGCAAAAAAAATGCATTATTTGTTCACAGTTCTTTAAGTGAATCTATTAAAAATGCCAAAGATAACACAGTTTGGCAGGCATAAATAGTAGTTTTGCACCAACAGAGCTAGTAGCCCAAAAAAATTGGCAAATCTGCAACATCCTTGAAAAAATTAAAGAATGAATCTTGCCCTTCAGTTGACCAACCTAATGGTCACTGAAGCCTCATCAGAAATAGTCTCAGTGGAAAGGCGGACTCTTAAGAAACCATTCTTAAGGAAGGGAAACAGGGAGAAAAGGCTGAGGTTATGACACATTACACAAGAACTGGACTGAAAATCAGTGGCAACAGGTCTGATGGAGTGATGAATCAAAATTTGTGTTTAAAATTGTTGTCAGTATGTATGTAGGGGTTCAGGAGAGAGGTACGACAGTGAGTGTCTACAGCCATCTGTAAAAGATGGTGGATGCTGTGTCATGGTTTGGGGCTGCCAGTAGTGTTGGGGATTTTGTTAAATTTGATGGCATTATGAATGCAAAAAAGTATTTTGTTTCAGCATGCTATAACAACTGGAAAGTTGGCAATGTATTTCAGAATGACAATAATTCCAAACACACTGCAAATGCAGTAAAACCACACCTGGATAGAAAAGCACACAGTGGAGCACCATCTGTTATGGACTGGCTTCCCCAGAGCCCCGACCTCAACACTACTGAAACACTGTAGGATAATCCTGACAGAGAACAGAATAAAAGGCAGCCAACATCCAAAGAAGAGCTTTGAATGTCCCACACAGGATCTTAACTCTACCACCCATGGGGGCGTATCCCATTTTGACCTCTGGACTTCCAGGTCATACTCAGCACAGATGTTACTGTATACTATTCCAGCCACTTGGTTTTGACGTTCCATGTATGCCCTGCCAGCTAACATCTTGCAACCTGCTGTTATGTGGATTGGATCGTCTGCATTGTCTCAGGGGTATCAAGGTGGTGGTGGTGGTGGGGTGTCTTATCTTATCTTTCAGGTCAGTTGCTCTGGCGTTCAACGTACCAGTTGGGATTTGGTAGCTTGGTACCCAATCAACGAGTGTGGGGATGATGATATCTCCCCCTTGACCTGATGTCCCAGCTCCCCCCTGCTGTAGCATTTGTGTTGTGCCTCATTAATCTGTAGTTGCGATAGCAGTTGCTTCTTGCAGATATTGGAGCACTGAGCTACTACTTGTTTTGACGTCAGTCTGGATGTTGAGTGTTGATTTTATATTACCTATATATATATATATATATATATATAATATATATATATATATATATATATATATATATATATATATATATATATATATATATATATATCTATATCTATCTATCTATCTCTTTCACTACCACTCTTTCCCCTAGTTTAATATGAAACAGGTCTTAAAATAATAAGTTAAAGAACTAATTATTCATAGCATGGAATCTGATGGCCGTGAGCTGGTAGTGTTGATTTGTATATATTTAGCATTCAGACTGTGTGGCCAGGTGTTACTTGCACCCATGCATTTCTTCTTTGGCGAGTGGGGGGTCAAGCAACTCAATTTTCTCACATACCCACTCTGCTCAATCAGCCAGCCACTCAACCACAAGCCTCATTCATCTCACTTAGGAACAAATGAGCATTTTGGCAATATCTGAATTAACAGAGATTCTGCTTAAATCATCTCTCTCACCAGCCACTTGGGCCATCTGAATAAGACAGTGTTAGCACCTCTTTGCCTTTCTCCATGTCTGTCATGTAAAACAGGACAAGCCTTCATTGTATCTGCTCAGCCAGCCTCGTCTTAGCCGGGCACTTCTGGTATATTATCCAGCTTTGAAGCCTCACAGTGCAAACTACGTGCTTACATCTACTCTGTAGGTGATTAAATATACAGTGAATGCAAATAAAATCACCTATGTAATATCTGCAGGTGGTGCATGAAAAATAGAGACTATAATGAAGGGTCATGATTTGATGAACATTCAGAGGATTGGAGTTTAAAAAACAACAACAACAAACAAACAAAACCCAATAATAATGTCAAGCATTAGCCTGTAATTAAATGGATAGGCATTACTATTTCAAATACTTCATATATATTTCAATGTTTGCACATGTATTCAGGTCAGCATTCAGCAGGGAAGAAAGCATTACCATCCAGTTAAGAGAGAAAGGTCAGTTATCGCATGAATCACAGCCTTTCAAATTTCTCATGCTGTGAATGCGCATCCGGTACACAATACATTTGGCAGACACTGCTCTAGCATGGCGTTATCACCTGATCTGACTGAGTGATAGAAAGCTTGATAGCTTTATTTGTGCAGCTTGCCCCCTTTCACAGTAGTATGATATATTTAAAATGGCTGATAATGGTGGGGGGGGCACTAAACGCTTGGATGAAAATCCAATTTTGCTGCACAATCACCGGAGACAAGTCTGAATTTAGCTTACATTAACTCAATGTGATGTGGCCACAACACCCGAGTGATTAGATGTCAAGCAGTGATTGCTTCTCAAATGCTTTGTGGTGAAATTTGAGGCACAAAGACCTAAATGGAGGGACTGGCTGGAAATGAAGCTACAGACAACAAAGAAAACGGTTCTACAATCTGAAAGCTCACGTGTCCACGGCTTAAGGGAAAATATTATTTAAAATCACGTGGAATAAACGCATTATCCAAACAATTCAAATTTATTCTCTGAGCCTCAGTAGTATGAAACCCTGATCATGTAATGAGCCACCGGTGATGTGCATGACTGGGTCTTGGAAACTGCACGAAAGGACATAACCTGTGGGCAATTAAACTCCAAATCCACAAATTTCATGTGACATTGTTTGCACATATATCCAGTAATTAACAACCTCCCCAGAGTGCAGTGGTGCTGCTGCAGGTAATGTGGGTTTGGCTTTAATTTCTCAGTGAATCTGTGTGACTGATGTGATGTTAGAGGGCTTTCTGTACAGTCGTGTGACATGTGACTTGGGGCTTTTAGGCACAACCTGTCATTATGAATATGCAGAATGAAGGAGTATCAGGGTCATCACTGCAGCCACTGCATACATATAATACTGTATATAAGCATAAGGCAAGGACTATTGCATATTTTCTTATTGCGAACAAATATAACATGAATGAATTATATATTTGTTGTGGGTCATTTGGTGCTCTTGTGAATATTTACAACACCAGAATGGTTTAAATGAACCAAAATATAGATTGTAACTTTCACAGTAAAGATGAAACAAATGTTTTTAAATATACGTGGTTCTTGTAAGGGCCTTGACTTACAATGTTGTCTAAGGATGAATGTGGCCTCCCCAACCTCAGCCACAAGTTCACTTTATATGATCCAGATGTCAGGTGGGCTGTCACATATGTGCCACAGCTGGCCCACACAACACTTCCTGTAACCCATATCAAGCCTGAGGCACTTCAGGGCAACTCAATGTTTGCTAATGCCTTGCCACAACTTCAAAAAAAATAGGACAAAATATGCCAGCTATCTGGGCTGTGCTTTAACGAGGTGTACTGCAGGGAGACTCACTTCTAATGCAAAAAAGTAACAAATGGCCAAAAAAATTATCAACACCCCCACCCCAGTGCAGAGCTCCTTGACTTTCCTTCCTTGAGTTGCCATAAAAGATGGTATAATGGAAGAGACGAGTAGATTTGTAGGTATGTAAAATGTTGCCCATACATTTACCAAGATTTTTGCATTTACGTATTTTTGCTCCGGCCCCCAGTAAGTTAAAAGAAAGAAAATTGGTTAATTAACTTTTTAACTAGATATTTATTGATTTTGATTTTTATTATGACAGTTCAGATGACTCAGTAAGCACTTAATTTATCAGAGTAAGGTTTAATAAATTAAAGTGACCATGCACAAGTTTTGTACAAAAACATTACAGTAAAAAAAAAAAAAGAAGAAAGAAAAGAAAATCACAAATAACTTTTTCTAACACAATAAAAATGTCAAGGTCAGGCAAATCCTGCAGTGTGTACACATTGAGAAGAAATTTTTAAGAAGAACCGAGGATGACGTAGAAACATTCGAGGAGATAAAAAAATACATCATCATAAAAATTACCCCAGTAAAATTAGTAGCTTATTTTATCTTTTACATCCATCTATACAAAGTTTCACAGAAATAGCTGCACAATAGGCAGTTGGGAATGTGGAAGAAAACTACTGTGTAACAAACAAAAGCAGAAATCACAGCGCTACACATCTTAACACATGCTGGGTTACAACTACAAAGCAAACAAAGACCTTGCACCATGCATGCTGGTCTGTCAGCTTTACAAAATTCCCCCGACAAAAATGGGGAGACAAAAGGTACGTACAAGTGTAAGGTTCATCATCCACACCCAGTACAGGGGAGGACAGATGTTAGGTCAGCACTAGTCCATACACAAGGCATTTAAAAAAAAAGTATCAATCAGTGTAATAAAAAGAGTCATTCAAGTTTTTACACAAAAGAATGATTAGAGGGCTGTTCTATAAAAGTCCTACTTTTTCTTTAGAAGAGCACATCTCCATTTTTAATGAGCACCTCCACCACCTGTCTTTGATAGCGGATGTCATTCAGTGCTGTTATGGCGTCCGTGTCGGGTGAGCGCATGAGGGTGGGCCCGAAAATGATGGCAAGGTTCTCTGCGTTCATCAAGTTGAACTTCTCATTCTGTGTCACTCTGCAATGGTTAACAAAGTTAGAAAAAAATGATACATACACACTGGCAAATGAACAGTCTCTGTATCTGCATAATCGTGTTTAATTTTGTTTCTACTTTCTAATAAAATACAGAAAAAGGGGGAAGTCTGCCACTGGGAAAATGACCTTAATTTAACATTTAGACTACCCGTCCCACAGCAGAAGCATTGCACCCTTCGTGGACCCCTCTTTAATTTTTATAATGTTTCTATGGTTCTTTACTCACCTTTTTAAGTGAGCCATGAGGTACTTGAGAGTTTCAGCGTGGGGTGGCGGCAGGAGAACGAGAGCCTCATGGAAAGCTTCCAACTTCTTCTCTGGGTCTGTGAGCTCTGGGAAACACAAAGGAGCATGCCATTAGCTAGAGCAGAGAATCACGAATTACTGTAGGTACTAGTAGAAGTAAAACCCATTAGTCTCCATTAGGAGATCTAAGGGAGGGGCATGGTGTTTGAGAGAGGAAATCCAAATGAACACTTAATGCTCTTGACTGCACAGTTGTTGAGAGCAGCTATATGGAAACATTTCCATAGCGCCCATCAAATGTAACTCCAGCTTAGGAAAACTGAGCTGCCTTGTGATTTCCTTGCAGCACATACTATTTTTAAATTTATATAAAAACATACAGAAAAACATTGGTAGCTATTGCAGTCATACTGCACATATCGCCATTGATTCCAGTTAGTCTTTTCACTACAGTGAGTCCAGCTCACATCTGGTGCATTATACCCAGTAAAACATTTTCCGCAAAGTAAAAGATGAAGAAACGCAGGTAATGTCTTCTGATGTGACTCATTTCGTGATCAAATGAAGGAAACAGCAACTGTTTGCCAGCAAAAAATCAAACTCAGTGAAACAGGTGTGTTCCTGACTAATTTGTCTGGTTGTGACGTACTTGCAGCCTCGATGAACCTGGGGTAAGCGTCGAATGAGATGACAGGAACAGGCAAATCCCTGAGGTACAGTTTCAATGCACCCGTGATGATATTGATGTCTTCATAGGCAGTCACCGAGATGTCTGTCTTCTCACCATCTGTGAAGATGTGTGATGGAAAGAGGGAGACAAGGTGAAGAAAGCAAGCGTTTTCTCACTAAATATGGCTCACATCAACACTTTCACATCACAGAGTAAATTCGGGAATAACGACAGCCAAAGGAAAAAAAAAATAGCCTTGCTCAGTATTTTTGCAAAGTAGCTGCTATCATCCGCCTGGCCTGTTTTATTCTGACTTTCCCTCGGTTGTGCATGCTTTTCAGAGCAGGCCATGGCCTACTTGTGCTGGCAGACTCAACATCACAGGGCTGTGAGCTGGAATGACACTCTGTCATGGATGATCTCCCACATGCGGATCTGGCTAAGAGTTTAGCCCACTGCTGCAGGGTTTTTCTTGCAGTTAAAATTCACATTGCACTGGGCCAAGACATTTTTATTCTTACTAAGTCCACTACTGAATCCCAACACAGCGAGGATTTTTTTTCCTCTTTTTTTTCATCACTGTCTTTAAGGCAGTCAGAGTGCATTTCTGGTTTGTAACCCCTGAGGTCCTCCTTCTCTGTCCACACACAGTGAAATGTCAGAATAGGATCTTCACTACCAAAGTGGCACTAATCCTTCACAAATATGTCACTTTATAATAGGAACTGTTTCATGTGAGTCACATAAACGTATGCAAGCACAATGTATACCGCTGTGAGTGGAAAGTAGTATAAAATCATGGAAAATGCACCTTTGTCAAACCTGGATTTGACCTCTTCCACTGAATCGCTGAATCCAGATATTCTGTAGAGGCCCTCCGACTTCAGTCCTTGAGGAGCAAACAGAAAATAAATAACCTATCAGTCACCGTAAGGACTGTCAGGAGTAATGGAGAAAAATTCAGCTCCATATAATTCCATGGGTAATTTAGGAAATGCCATTAAACACTCTTAAATATGCATAAGAAATTGAGGATAAAATGTCCACGATGTCACATGGTGGAACAACATGGGCAGATGCAAATACTTTTCTGCATCAATGGGCAAAATAATAAAGACATAAATCAAACTTAGCTACAGACATGTATTAGAGGCCAGACAATGAGGGAGCAGTGAGTTTCCTACATAGTTGAATGATTTAACTGAATTGCAATCAACTAAGGCAGCAGGAAACAGAGTAATGTATTCCTCATTAAACATCTACAATTACCAGCAATGCCATCACTCCTTTCAAGCCCCCTCCCATTACCCACCCCAATGAAAAAAAAAAACCATTAACTCAGTCAGTAATTGAATAAAATTTTTAACACTTCAGCCTAAGTTGTACATATTACAGATCGCTTACTGTAAAACAGACTCCTTGAACCTAAGCTCAGATGGGCCATTTTGAAAGACTATAACACTGAAAAAAAAAATGCTGCTCAGATTTTTGAATTTATAATTCTTGCATCTTAAAAACAAGCAAACAAACAAAACCATGTTTCCTGGACAGACATGAACTCAATTGCTTGTCCTAGAATAATTTGTAAATGCCTTGTGGAAGCAAACAGTGATGCAAGATTCAAATATTTAATTCAAATTATTATGGCTGCTTATTGCTTCTATGATTCTATAGCCATATAATGGAAAAGCTCTAGCTATCAGCCAGTCACTGTGTAGGATTACAGCTGTGGACATAAAATAAACAGCGTTTACCATGCACATCTTATTATTTTCAGCTATATATTTAAATCAGAAAGAAGACATTCAAGCACACAAGCTCATATAAGACGAACCTCTGGACTCAATCTCTCTTATGCACATGTCCACCACCATGGGTCGGGCTGTATTATAAGCTTTAACCAGCGTGCTGAGGTCACAGCTGTAAACTTTCCGGATGTGTCTCAGGTCTGGCTTGCAGTTGTTTGGTACCAGAGACGAGCATTGCTTGTGGGTGTTCAAACCACAATCTGCAGACAGAGAGAGGCACACAAAGAGTTAAGTTCAGGCATGTCTGTAGCTTTAAAGTCACCATGAAGGGGTAGTATAATGCAATTTTCTAATGCGCACTATAGAATTTGCTAAGCAAAATTGCTTAAAAAGAATGAATGACTGTAATTTGTGTTTATCTTTGGAGCCATAACACACCGCTCAGCGCTAAGTTTATTATGATTTGGTTCACTGGTTTCATGTGTGTTTTGGCTTGTAGAACAGTGTTAATCCCCTTGATCAATATCTGCCCCTGAAATGTCACAAGACCACTGGAGAGCTTTGGGGAGCTCTTTCTCTGCTGGATTCACCTTCACCAAAGTCACCTCTAGAAGGGAGCTTGGTTAGTAGAAATGTACCAACAATAAAGACGAAGATAGGACATTGACCAACCACAGGTATTTAATGTTAAAACACTTATTTAAAAATGGTTAGAAGAAATTGATATACCATATTTTTTCTTACTACTTCAGACATAGGCTGGCGCTCAGTGGGTGTTTAAATAGCCAGACCAGCAGTACATTAGTCAAGATGATAGTGTACTCAACATTACATTTTGCCATCAGTCACAAGACCTGAGGCACAGCTGTTTCTGGGCAGGCTTCACCTTGTGGGGAACAGAGGTGCCCGTGGAGAGCAGATGCAGACACTGCAGCGCTGCTTTGTAACAGAGACGCATGTTGGGAATTAGATGAACACTGAAAAAGCTGTGGCCTGGAGGAGGGACAGTCAGCAGTGCTGTGTGCTCTATTCTTTTCCAAATCCAAGCTCACACACAATGGCTGTGGAAGCAGCAATTGAGGCGCTGCAGGCTACAGAAGACCTAGTTTCCCAGACTAAAATGGGACACTTCTCCAAGCTCTTAGATCTTTGGAGCCATTTCCAAGTTCTATAAAAGGGTTTCTGACAATTGCCATGTGGATTTTTGAAATTTCAAAAAAAAATATGATATCTTTTGAATCTCTCAGAAGAGCCGCTATGTTTTAATTTTAGATTAAAAAAAAAAAAAAAAAAAAAAAGCTACTTCTGAAAGCTACATGTCTGGAGGACCTCAGATGATATTTTGATTAATATGGGCCCCTTGAGAAATTCACACAGCCTGAATTTATATGCATTGATGCAGAAATGTAATTACCTTAAGAGATTATTCTCTTAAGGACATGAGACAGGCACTATAAGCGTGGAGGGCCCTGTCATCAGCCACGAGCCTGCTGAGTTCCCATTGTCCATGCGAGCACAAAGGTGGCCCTGGGTCCCAGGTGGGGTGGGTGACGAGGAGCCCAAGGGAAATAGCGAAACAGGGGATGATGCTTTGCTGCACTGTCACCCCTGTCTCTGTTGCTAAGGTAATGAAGCTGCTGCTCAGTTTTTAGAAGAGTTTTACTGGTGGCTGGCAGCTAATTTCTAATCAGCACATTATCAACATGTCTAATCAGCAGAGTTACCAGTCGAAACCAGTCTCTTTCTCTTGACTGGAACTGAAAACAAAAAGCATTACAAGTGTTTGTTAAAAGGACAGTTTTTTTTTTCTACCAAGCATTTAAGTTAAATAGGGGTTGAGCTGTGTGACCTAGCTCTTAGGCTGAAGCCGGCTGAATATTAATGTGTGTGGAAACAGAGCTCCTTCCCCACACTCCCAGCTCTACTCCTCATTAAAGAGACATGCCAGCTTTGTTTTCCTTCACGGGTATGATGGGATGAGGCTGGGGGCGTACTCTGATGAGGAAATGTGGCACAACAAGCACAAGCAGAGGCTGGCTTTCTGGCACTCGGCCAAAAACAGTTCACAAAAAGAAAAGGGGGTGGGAGAACATTTTTTTTTTTTTTGGTATGCAAATTCGAGCATCGTGTGAGACTTTGCTGCCCTAGATTCTGGTATCTGTAGTTGAGTCTGAAGGAATGGCAACGTATGAAAGTCAATAAAGGCTGGCTCCAAACATATGTGCCTTTATTTGGATTGTTGTTCAAAATCAGGGCATTAATAAATAATATCAGAGTGCTCACAGATTTATGTGACACACTTTGTTTCATCAATAAAACATCAAAGACAGGCATCAGACTATATTATGGTGCTGTTCTGGGGTGGGAAATGAATGCTTACAAGAGTGAAACTGAAATATCATATTTGAGTATGTGATAGACAAGAAAGCAAATATACTGCAACCATTTCCCTCACAATAGCAGTGCTGAATGTGTGGATGTTAGTTCTCACACAAAGGCTGAAAATGCTTCCAGATGGTTGATAAATATTCTTAAAATAAGTCCATAATTCATAGCAAATATTAACAAAATGCATCCATGAAAACAGTGACAACTGTGCTTTGTTTTGGTGCAATGTGTGTTTTCAGACTGCAAATGTTTATTCTTTAAAAGTGGAAACAGAAATCCTTTGTTTATGTCATACTGATGAGAGGATGTGAAGCAGCATGAAGCAAAAAATGTGTTCACCCCATTCACAAACCCACTAAAGAAGGATGTAGGTCAGAAAAAAAGAAGCTTTTTACTTCATGTAACTATCTGTTACATCACAGTTATAGAACCCCCCCCCCTCCATTTCATTCTGTTACACAATCAATAATCCTTAAACTACTGTTGAGATTTTAGGTTAAAACTCAATAATCCAGCTCCAGATGCACTGAAAGCCAAGTAACTCATTTACAGCAACGCTCCACTGCCAGTGTAACAAAAGAAAGCTGTAAAGTGATCAAGCCGTTTATATAAGGCTGCAGTAATGCGGCTGAGAACAAGTCATACCTGCACATTTGACCCCCTGAGCCATCAGTCCCCACATGAAGCTGGCACAGTGTTCGCACCAGTGAGGTCCCCGGAAGGTATGGACCTACAACAGAGAGGAGGACAGTGACAGATTTTAGCAATGAAGTGCAATGACAAGATAGAAGGAAACAGTGGGTAGTTGCAGTCATTTCTCCAGGATACCAGTAAGTGCTGCTGCCCAAAATGACACTGTGGAGGATGGTTATCTGTGTGCGTGGAGGAGGATTGTTGTTTAAACAGGCCCTCAAACTGACACTACTTAGGTCGGTGCAGCCGTGACATTGAGTGGCAGAGGGTTTGCCATTGTGGCACAGTATGTTGTGATACCTCATAAGAATGTGCAAGCTGTCAGGGAAATATTCTATGGAAAGCCACTTTCTTGTCTAGGAGAGGAAGCCCCCACACTCCGGGAGGTAACAACAGCCCCGCCAATCAGGGAGGCCTCTGGGAAAAAGAGCAAACCACAGCTCTCCCAGTATTTTGCAGTTAGCCATTAGCGATCAGAGATAAAAAAAGGCTTTTGTGTAGTATTGTTAATTCATGGTGTGCGTAGAACTGTGGAGGCAATCATGCTGTAAAACATCCAAAAATTGTAAACAGAGAAACTGACATCCATCACCTGGAGTGATGTCATCTTTAGGCGTTATTCCTTGTTACCATAGTTTTAAGAGTACAATTTAACATGGACTTTTTAATTAATCTAATATGGTGAATGTAAATGTCAGGGTGTTTAATTTGGAGCCTTTGAAATTAGAAGACACAGTGTGCACATTTTATACATTTGGATCCTTCCTTTATTTTGATTTCACACAC
The DNA here is from genome assembly GCA_024447675.2 of Pterophyllum scalare. NCBI lineage: Eukaryota > Metazoa > Chordata > Actinopteri > Cichliformes > Cichlidae > Pterophyllum > Pterophyllum scalare. The sequence goes on from JAMQGT020008077.1 coordinate 19,697, forward strand.
AGTCCTCTCCTCCTTGGTTGCAGAAGCTTCAAACGATCTAAAGGTTGAAATGTAACATTCAGCAAAACAAGAGAACAAAGCAGCAGAAAGAGATGAGTGCGCCTCAGCAGTTTGAAAGCCGTGACAGTAATATATTGCTCACTGTTCTCCATCCCATTAACTAGCCAAACTAGGAGAGTGAGCCTGAGCCAAACGGAGATACTTTCTGCCACTTTTTCTGTTCTCTATTGGCCTAATCTCTCCATCTGGTGCTCAAACTAACAGCAGTGGTCCACAGACCACCCAACAGATTTTCTTTTGATTAGGGCTCACTGGACAGACCAAAACAGCTCTGTTTTTCATCCCCTGTCTCCCTGTCAGTAACACACACCCCTCCCCTTCCATCTTCCCACAAGGGAGGCAAGAGCAGCAGCCCTGTAGCCACACATGATGAAATTAAACCAAGAGATGCAACAGCTGACAAGCGTTCTTTAAGTTGACTCATTCTCACCTTGAAGTTGTGGGCTTTCTCAGATCTGGAGGGCCGGTCGCTCTCCTTCAGTGAAGCTCTGCGAACCAGTGAGGTAAGCTGCGAATAGGCGAATAGTTTAAGTGGCTGCCAAAAAGTGGCTGAAGGTTTTTGTGGCCCCATCCTCATCCCCAGGGCTGCGGCCAGAATATCCTCCTGATTGGCCTCCCGCTTGGCCTTTTGCACCAGAGGCTTCTCTTCCTGGCAAACCTCATAGGACTCTCTAGATGGCATTCTGGAGCAGAAAACAGATGAAAAAACAACCCCAGGGGAAAAGTCCCAAAATGGAAATAAACTCCTTGATGTTCAGAGCAAATATATGTCAAACAATATTACTTTCATTTTGCCAATTAAAAAAGAAACATGGCTGGCACAAACTGAAAGTTTAAATTATATAAAAGAGTCTATAAATCATGCAAAAGAGAAAAAAAAACAAAAAAACAACTGTGGTCCCTTTTGAATCTCCTCACAGCAGTGAGAGTAGATGAAGTGGAGACTCTGTGATAGGAGTGCCAGCTTTTATACAAAAGAGGTGCAGCCTTGGGTGCTCCATGTGGTTCTCTGGGAACATGTATGCAGATGAGCTGAGTGGCTGCGGCTAATCCTCTCTCCCTGTGCAGAGCTGATATTCTCCCTGGAACAGAGACAGCACACTGTTGTGTATGGATGCTATCAGGGAGGGCAGAGAGAGGGGGAGGAGTATGGGGGTGGACCCTATAGTAGTCACAGCAGATTAAATGGATCCCACCAGCCAATCACAGCAAGGATACACCAGCTTTATAGTAGCCTCTACCCCGCCCCCACACCACCATCAGATATCCAAGCAGGGGAGTCTGGGTAGGATGAAATGAGAGTGGGATGGTAATGAGCAATGAATGAGTCATGCGTCAGGAGTGGGCTACAGCCTGGAGAACTTGCGACAGCAGTAGGCCGTTAGAGACGGGAGCTATTTTCAAAATCGTGTTGCTACAGAAACTGATCACGACACAAAAGCCTCTAAAGCACAGCCAAAATAGGACATCAGTGTTATTAATGCATGCTATGACAGGAAGTGATGCTCAAAGTCTTTGACAAATACATTTCCTGTTGGAAAGCATTTGAACTAAACATAGAAGAAGAAAAAACTTAGGATTAATAAAGCAGTATCCTGAAAAATATTCATTTTCTGTGGGCTGTGTTTATAACAGCACAACAACCATAAAAAAACAATGAAAAAGGACTGAAATTTCAACCCTGATATTATCGTGCACATAACAGAAGATGTCTTTTGTGTTTGACCTCTTTAATGTTGCATTTGTCTTGCGTGCATTCCTACATTAACTCAATACCTTTGGATTATCTTTGCCTTACATATATACTCTCAAAATAAACAACAACAATATAAACACAACCCAAAATATATCACTGCACGTGAAATAGCACAGTAACATACATGGCAACACTTTCATATTTTGCATCACAAATCTATATTCATTGTTACCAGCTTATACCACCCCCTTAGATATGATAAAATATACAATAAAGAATTAAACAACATGTGTCTGTGCCAGGCGTGGGGGTCCAGCCGGGAGGATCTTCTTTCTTTGCAGTCTTTGTCTGAGTGTTCATTTCCTTGAGGTATACCCTGATGTAAGCTTGTTGTCTGCATAGAAATGAAGTATTAAATATAGCATTGTGGTGACAATGTGGGAGAAAGGATGTGCAACCTACCTCTGTAATTCACACTGCAAGTCAAGTGTGATTTTGCTCCCACGTCTCAGAATCCAATTCAGACTCGGCTGTTAAAGGGTAGCACTCACACCTTTTACAGCTGCAGAGGAAGTGACTGTACAGACTGTAGACTTCAGAAATCAATGACTGTTAAAGCTCTTGCTGCTCCCACCTCATTGCAGAGGTATCAAAATCAGAGTATGAGCAGCAGAGGGGAGCAGAAAAGAGGCTTTGAAGATCAGCGCACTTATGTAGAATGGCATCCAAAACAGTGGTGCCTGACAGGGACAGGCTCACAACATGAAACAGGGGGCTTCCAGTGCAGCTACCCTCTCTCATGCTTTGTGAAAGTCTCTGCTCAGGAGGGTACCTGAGAGAGGATAGATAAAAGATAGTAAGAGCCTTTTATATGCACCACTTCATCCTCTCAGACCCATAGTCCTTCAGAGGTTTTGCAGGGTAATTGCATAGCCTGCTGTTGAGTGCAGAATGAATGTCTGACATCCAGGATGTGGTTTATTTTGAACAAAGCTCTAATTGACACTGATTGATTTGCTTGTTTCTCAAACATGCCCAGAAATGGGACCCCTGAGAAAGGATGCATGGATATCCTCAGTATATTCTGTGCTGTCCATCTGTGGCCAACCTGGTCCTGAGTGCTAGGCTTGTCTGGAGTCAGGATTTAAAGTGTTATTCAATATTTCTAGATAAACAGTTTTTTCTAATTTGACCCAAAAACAGCAAAATCTCAAGGGATTCTCATTCTTTTTATAAACTTAATTTCCTCACTCCCTTCCACTCTCATTTGATCCATTAAGCTGTTGGTGATGCCGAGTATTTCTGTGGGGTGAGAAAGTTGTTACGTAAGGAAATGCTGCTCTAATGCACTGCAGACCGAACAAAACATGAAGACCCTTTAAATGGACAGTGGCATTTGCTCTCAGGATCTGAATGTGGACTCTCAGGGCTATGATTTCTCTTCTAGTCATTTGTATGCTTTCATTTGTTTGAAATTAAAAAGGAACTTTTATAATAATCCATCATTCAAAAATAAAGCTAACGACTAAACAAACAAGAAAACAGGTATTTAGTTGCATAACACTAAAAGGATTTGCATTAGTGCTGATCCACAAGCCTCAATCTCAAGGAAATATGTTGGTAATATTACTTAATACAAAGCTTGAAGATCAGAGTAAAAACCAGGGTCTTGTAAAACAGTTTGGGCCATTATTTGTTGGACAAAGACACAATTTTTGGCTCTGTACACCAACACAGGGGATAAATCAAACAATCATTATATGTGCCTGAAGTGACTTTCAGCCCAAAGAGCTCATTAAGGAGATACCTTCATGAATTGAAATAGAAGTTTTACAACAAGGTGCATACCACTGGTTACATTCAAGAATGAGAATTCCAGATTAGATTTTGCCAGAAAACATCTAACAGTCTGCACAGTTCTAAAAAAGTTGCCAAATGAAACCAAGATTAACTGTTACTGGAATGATGAAAAAAATAAACGTATGGAGCCATGTATGGCTGCCAGTAGAATGGGGTCACTAGTGTTTGTTGATGATGTGCCTGCTGATAGAAGTAGCAGGATGAATTCTGAAGTGTGCAGGGGGGTACCCTCTGCTCAGATTCAGAAAAATGCTGCATGGATAATGACCCAAAGCATATTACCAAAGAACCCAATAGAGGTTTTCATTTATTAAATATAAAACGGAATGCAGAAAGACCCACAAACAAGCAGCAACTGAAGCTGGCTGCATTAAGGCCCAGCAGAGAATCTAAAAGGAGGGAAACAGCATTTGGTGATGTCCATGGTTTCTGCATTTCAGGCAGTCACTGACTGCAAAAGATTTTAATCCAATATTAAAAGCAACTCTTATATTTAAAATTATGCTAGTTTGTCCAATTAATTTTGACTCTCTGAAAACTGTGTTTGTAAATGGCTGCAATTCCTGAACACTTAATGAAATTATTTTTGTAAAGCATCTTGGATTAAACCTGAAAGTCTGCACTTCAGTCGCATCTTGATTGTCTGATTTAAAATCCACTGTGGTGGTGTACAGAGATAAAATGACAAAAATTGTGGCTTTTTCCAATAAATTATGGGTTTAACTGTATAATATTCTTTCAGCAGAGCTACTAATAAATGTGTGAATTGAAAAGCAATTCATTGTCCGCAGTCATGTTACTGAAACATCGTGTAGCCATCTAGAGTAAATACATAAAATATAAAATATTTTCAGAATGTGAATCAGAAGTACAGAAAGACTGCACTTGGTTAAAGCGTCACTGCCAGGAAATACCACATATGCATAAGATGCGGAACAAATGGTTGCCTTTTTTTACCAGTCCTGCAAGAAACCCGGAACAAATTACACCATATTTTACCGGGACAAATAGATTACCTGGATGTGGCTGGAACAGTCTGTGCTCTGACACTGATTTATGGTAGGCTGCTATCGCATTTTGCTATTCACACTGCAAGGTCAAAGCGTACATGGGCCATGTTTTAAATGCTCGGGCACAACAGTATAGTTTGGGTTACAGCATCTGTGCAAGTGCGTACTAGTCTGTAATTTTACACGTTATTAAAAAAAAAAATGCATCAATTTATTGATATTATTTAACAGAAAATCTACATTACAAAGGAAATTTTGTTTACTAAACCACTCCTGATGGATGCACACATGGCATAGCTGTAAGAGTAGAAATGTAGCCTGAAAATGTCAGAAACTGTGTTGAATGTCATGGCCACTCTGCTTCAATGGTGTGGAAGAAAATCAGTGATCACACTTCTGCTCTCACACTTGCAACACATTAGGACCTAACCCTAACATAACCACATCAGACATCGTTTAAACTTTATATTCTATTGCATGTTTGAATTGAAAGCCATAGAATTGTAACATCAATGGAAAAAATAAATACATAACACTTTATATTCTTTAATTATCACCAGTGGAGGTCCCACAGCCAATCTAAACTCGCAGCTACTGGCAGTCATCTGCAAATACTGCCATCAATCCTGTCTGGACAAACAATTTGCTTACCTCAAACTCATCTACCCGGGAATCACCTTCTGTTATAAAGAACGGCTGGGTATTACATGGAGTGAGAAATGATTGTGAAGAATAATTAAAAGGCTTGAATGGTCCTTTATCTCTTTGTGTGGTTCTGCTGAGAGCCGTTTTCCCCAACAACAGTGAGAGTATGTGTTTAGAGTGTGATGAATGACTCATTGTGCTTCAGCTATTTTGGCAACAGAGTGATGATGATGGTCCTAGATGAGTTAGTTAATGCCTCAAATATTTAGTGAGTTTTTGAGTGTTCTAAAAGAGGAATGTTGCACGAGTACCTTTTTTTTTTTTTTAAAGTCATCTTCATTTACTTTTCTATCAACAAAGGATTTCAGGAGTGAAAGCTTTTGGATAATTTGGTTTCTTTCCGTTTATTAAAAAAATGGTTTGCATCCTGGTTATGCACTGAAAGAATCTGACCAACTGTGTCCACTTGCTTCCAGTTTTGTTTTCTAAGTTAGGCAAGAGTTTAAAGCTTGAAAACACCTCTCACTGTAAAGCTACTTTCAGATTTTCCCTTATCACAAGGGGTCACCACAGCGGGTAGCTGTGTTTGATTGAGTTTTATGCCAGACGTCCTTCCTGATGCAACCTCAAAGGGGATTTACTGTAAAATCTGAGTAAATTTCTAGCAGCTTGGCTTACCATTATATGCAAAAGCAATTTCATACTGTAAACCAAATGATAACAGTTTGTTTTTCATAAGATTTACATTACAGTATTGCTAGATATTATGCCATTATGTTGCTATTTTAGTCTCTGTGCTCTAATCTCCATAAATAGTTAATTGCTGCAAAATGTAACTGCCTGTTTTCATCCCCAAATGTATTTAGGTCTTTCTTAAACTCTGAAAAGAAGAAACTGCTGCTGTACTGGGATTTTCCTACACGACAGTGTCTAGGGTTTACAGAGAATGGTCTGAAAAAGAGAAAACATCCAGCAAGCAGCAGCTCTCTGGGAGAAAATGCCTTGTTGATGTCAGAGGTCAGAGGAAAATGGGGAGACTGCTTTCAGGTGACAGGAAGGCACCGGAAACTCAAATAAGGTATGCAGAAGAGCATTTACTGTATAAATGCGCAGCATGTCAAACCTTGAAGCAGATGGGCTACAGTAGCAAGAAAAAAAACACACCAGGTGCCACTCTTGTCAGCTAAAAGCAGGAAACTGAGGCTACAATTCACAGGGTTCACAATAATTGGATAATAGAAGACTGGTAAAATATTGCCTGGTCTAATGATTCTTGATTTTTGCCGATGTTAGAGTCAGAATTTGATATAAACAACATGAAAGCATGGCTCCATCCTGCCTTGTATCAATGGTTCAGTCTGGTGGTGTAGGGAATATTGTCTTGGCACACTTTGGGCCCTTTATTACAAAGTGAGCATTGTTAAAGTGCCACAGCCTCCCTGAGTATTGTTGCTGACCATGTCTCTTTATGACCACAGTGTACCCATCTTCTGATGACTGTTGCATTAGGATAGCGTGCCATGTAACCAGGCTCAAATAATTTCAAACTGATTTCTTGAACATGACAGTGAGTTCACTGTACTCAAATGACCTCCACAGTCACCCGATCTCAATCCAACTGAGCACGTTTCAGATGTGAATGGGAGATTAACATCATGGATGTGCAGCTGACAAATCTGCAGCAATTGCGTGATGCTATCATGTCAATATGGACCAAAATCTCTGAGGAGTGTTTCAGTGAGTGCCTATTGTGCAACAGCTAAATGTAGAACATGTCACGCTGTTCTCATAATCACAGATGATAGAGCAGCCATATATTTTTCATTCTTATGTAACTGTACTTTACTCCTCCGCATCACTGGTCAAAGAAAGGCTAGAAGTCTCTGCAGTTCCCTGATTTGAGCTCACTCAGTTTTGGTTGCAAACCAAGCTGACAGCAGCAGCAGGCCTGGAAATATAAAACAAATAAGAGATTATAAAAACATCCAGATTAGAAGCTGGGTCAGCAGGTGCACATGGCCTGTGGTTGAATGAAAGTATAAAAGCAATCTGAACATTATGTCACCTCCTCCAGACGTAACTGAAGTCGTGCCAGCTGCAGTAAAGGTATTGTGTGCATGCATTATGGCTGAATGAACTGAAGAGCACTTGGAAAGGCCCCTAGCACAGGATTAAAAGGCTTCAACATTTAGTCCAGATTTATGGGAAAATAATTATCATATTCATGTGTTGCAAATAGGAGAATATGGTTGGGTATTTTTCCAATGATGGTAAGTCACACTAATTAAATGCAAAGCTAATACAGTTTTGTAGAATGTGTTATCAGTAATTCATTTGCATATAGGATTAAGCTACTAGTACATCAGAGATTCAAAACCAGTTACTTTGCTTAAAATAGAGAATTCTTCAGCCATCAACTGATTTTAAACCCGACACAACTTGGCACTGCAGAAGTGACTGAAATCTTGATTCTTTCTCATCTCCACTTGTTGTAAAAATGATTCATATTGTATGGACATCTACAGGAAAACAACCCTACTGCTCGCTTGATTTATGATTTATGCAAACAATTTCTTGGGAACTTTGTGCTCTCAGTCAAATGTTTCAGTTCTTATTGAATTCAGCATTGTGTTCATTTTGTAAATTATAGTCCTATTTGTAAAATAGATGATAAATCAGGTGCTTTGAGGCATGGTTCCCTTGTGATTGGCATAGCTTTAGGAATGTGCTACATCCTCAGTTTCTCGGTCTGAGACACCCTTAGCAATCTGTTGTAATTAGAGTAAAGCCCAGAGATGTTTGCACACTTTTTTTCAATTGTGCACATCCATTTTGTTTGAGTGTTGAGAGACGTGGATACAAACCACATTTGTCCCACTAGGTGGGCAAAATGTACTTTTAAAAGCTAACAACAATTTAAACTTTGCCAAAGAACAACAAGTAGGTGCTCTGCAACATTCAGCAATGTGATCCCTTATCAGCTTCCCATCCATGAAAACTATCATTGGAATCAGACGGTGTGCACTGGAAGTCATTAATGTGCTGCTCTTGTAGCTTGTTTTTCAGTGTTTGGGGACAGGTGGCCCAGAGTCACTTTTTGGCAGCAGGTCTTGACTTTCTGATCAGTAATCTGCTCACTGTCTGCTCTGGCTGGAGGACACAAACCTGTGGAGTGTTGACCATATTGCATTTTATTAGGTTTCACTTTCTGTGGAAGAACAGCATCTGTTTGGAGCGTCAGGTTCCCATGAGAGCAGTGTTTCTGAGCCGGTGGACTTCTTTTATCCACCACTGGTTGTCATACCAGCTGAAATTAACAGGCTGGTCCCATGAGTAGGTGCTGTTAATGGATATTTCAGAGGTGCTCAGGTATGAATAATTAGATTAGCCCAATTTATACTACATTGAAAAGCAAACATATTGCAATTGTTGCAGCACAGACCGTCTTTTACTCTATGATGAGAGAAATTAAAAACTACTACTATGCGTTTTACAAAGTAGAAAGAATCTATAATTATCTATTCAATTCAATTCAATTCAATTTTATTTATATAGCGCCAAATCACAACAAACAGTCGCCTCAAGGCGCTTTGTATTGTGGGTAAAGACCCTACAATAACACAGAGAAAACCCAACAGTCAAAACGACCCCCTATGAGCAAGCACTTGGCGACGGTGGGAAGGAAAAACTCCCTTTTAACAGGAAGAAACCTCCAGCAGAACCAGGCTCAGGGAGGGGCAGTCATCTGCTGCGACCGGTTGGGGCTGAGGGGAGAGAGACAGGACAAAAGACATGCTGTGGAAGAGAGCCAGAGATTAATAATAATGATTAAGTACAGAGTGAAGTATAAACAAGTAAATAAAGGTGAATGAGAAGAAACAGTGCATTATGGGACCCCCCTCAGCAGCCTAGGCCTATAGCAGCATAACTAAGGGGTGGTTCAGGGTTGTCTGATCCAGCGCTAACTATAAGCTTGATCATAAAGGAAAGTTTTAAGCCTAATTTTGAAAATAGAGAGGGTGTCTGTCTCCCGAATCCAAGCTGGGAGCTGGTTCCACAGATGAGGGGCCTGAAAGCTGAAGGCTCTGCCTCCCATTCTACTTTTAAGTATCCTAGGAACCACAAGTAAGCCAGCAGTCTGAGAACGAAGTGCTCTATTGGGGTGATACGGTACTATGAGGTCTTTGAGATAAGATGGGGCCTGATTATTCAAGACCTTGTATGTTAGGAGAAGGATTTTAAATTCTATTCTGGATTTAACAGGGAGCCAATGAAGAGAAGCCAATATGGGAGAAATATGCTCTCTCTTTCTAGTCCCTGTCAATACTCTAGCTGCAGCATTTTGGATCAGCTGAAGGCTTTTCAGGGAGTTTTTAGGACAGCCTGATAATAATGAATTACAGTAGTCCAGCCTAGAAGTAATAAATGCATGGATTAACTTTTCAGCGTCAATCTGAGAAAGGATGTTTCTAATTTTATAAATATTGCGCAGATGTAAAAAAGCCGTCCTACATATTTGTTTAATATGTGCATTGAAGGACATATCCTGGTCAAAAATGACTCCAAGATTTCTCACAGTGTTACTGGAGGCCAAAGTAATGCCATCCAGAGTAAGTATCTGGTTTGACACTGTGCTTCTAAGATTTGTGGGGCCGAGTACAAGAACTTCAGTTTTATCTGAATTTAGTAGCAGGAAATTAGAGGTCATCCAGGCCTTTATGTCTTTAAGACATTCCTGCAGTTTAACTAACTGATGTGTGTCATCTGGCTTCATGGATAGATAAAGCTGAGTATCATCTGCATAACAATGGAAATTGATGCAATGCTTTCTAATAATACTGCCTAAGGGAAGCATGTACAATGTAAATAAAATTGGACCTAGCACAGAACCCTGTGGGACTCCATAATTAACCTTAGTGTGTGAAGACGACTCCCCATTTACATGAACAAATTGGAGTCTATTTGATAAATATGATTCAAACCACTGCAGTGCAGTACGTTTAATACCTATGGCATGCTCTAATCTCTGTAATAAAATGTTATGATCAACAGTATCAAAAGCTGCACTGAGGTCCAACAGGACAAGCACAGAGACGAGTCCACTGTCAGAGGCTGTAAGAAGATCATTTGTAACCTTCACTAATGCTGTTTCTGTACTGTGATGAATTCTGAAACCTGACTGAAACTCTTCAAATAAACCGTTCCTCTGCAGATGATCAGTTAGCTGTTTTACAACTACTCTTTCAAGGATTTTGGAGAGAAAAGGAAGGTTGGAGATTGGCCTATAATTAGCTAAGACAGCTGGGTCAAGTGATGGCTTTTTAAGTAGCGGTTTAATTACTGCCACCTTGAAGGCCTGTGGTACATAGCCACCTAATAAAGACAGATTGATCATATTTAAGATTGAGGCATCAATAATTGGAAAGACTTCTTTGAACAGTCTAGTAGGAATGGGATCTAATAAACATGTTGATGGTTTAGAGGAAGTAACTATTGAAGTTAACTCCAAAAGGTCAACTGGAGCCAAAGAGTCTAAACAAATACCAGCAGTGCTGAAAGCAGCCGAACATGAAGATAAACCTTGGAGATGGTTTTGAATAATTTTTCCTCTAATGTCTAAAATTTTATTTGTAAAGAAATCCATGAAGTCATTACTAGTTAAAGTGAAAGGAATACTCGGCTCTACAGAGCTCTGACTCTTTGTCAGCCTGGCTACAGTGCTGAAAAGAAACCTGGGGTTGTTCTTATTTTCTTCAAGTATCATACTCCCCTATTCTCTGCATGCTAACGTGCTCACAATGATGTTAACATACAACCGTAATTTGCAGGTTCAGCATTTGAGGTTTGTGCTAAAATTTGCTTAACACACACTGAATAGTCAGATGATCACCAAAGCAATTATTATTCAAAAGGGGAACATGAAGATACAGTCATGTGGCAACAAAAAAAAAAGGTTTACACAAGACTATGCGGTCCTGTTAAAAACTAAGTGCATCACATGATTCGGTAGCTCGTAGAACCTCCTTTAGCATAAATAAGTTGAAGTAATAATTTTCTGTATGACTATCAATCTCACATCTCTGTGGAGGAATCTTGGCCCACACTTCTTTACAAAACTATTTCAGTTTGTTGAAGTTTGCAGGCATTTGTTAATGCACAGCTCTCTTAAGGTTGGGTTGAGGTCTGGACTTTGACTGGACCACCTTGATTCTTTTCTTTTTCAGCCATTCTGTGGTAGATTTGCTGCTGTGCTTGTCCTGCTGCATGACACAGTTTGAGCCAAGCTAAGCTGTCAGACATATGGCCTAACATTTGACTCGAAAATGGTCTGTATGTATACATTTGATTAGCAGCACCTGGCTGCTACTTTGCATACAGAGGAGTTCATGGTTGTCTCAGTGACTGTAAGGTGCCCAGTCCCAGGTTCTGGCATCGTGTTAACACACACCTGGATGCTCAAGACTAGCAAGCTGCCTAAACTTTAACTTTTATAGAGGTGTTCACACTTGCTCGTCATCAGTCAATCAAGAGCATTTGATTAGCAGCACCTGGCTGCTACTTACCCTTGTGATTTCTCTGGAAGTAGTGAGGATGCTATAAGGCTATAAAGTCATGTAAAAACTTTCTTTTTCATATAATTGTATGTATAAATTTCATGGTGGTCCATTCAAAGATTGATATTCACAAGTCAGAAGACCCTAGAGTATTACAATAAATCCTAAAGAAACCAAAACCCCCAGAGTTTAATTCCTGAGAACATAAAATGTGATAATTTCACTGTACCACTGGCTCTCAGAACATGTCCACATTTCATCTTGAAATCAAAACAATAATCAAGAACTTACTGAGCTTATAAAAATTACCTGTCATGGTCCGGGGTTTGTGGACCCTGTGTGTTTTTTTGCTTTGCTTTTAATTTGTCTGTTCTGGGGGGTTTCTTTTGTTGTGGGGTTTTAGGTTGTTTCTAGTTCCTTGTGCTTTCTTGTGTCTAGCTCTGCGTCTCTGTTCCCCTGAGACCCTTCCTGTTTTATTTTGATAGTCTCGTGTTCCCTGTGCTTTGTGTCTAGTTTTACTTCCCTTGTGTCATTAGGTTCATTTGGTTCACCTGTCATCCCCTGGTGTTTTCACTTGCCCTAATCCCCTTGTGTGTGTATTTAAACCCTTAGTTTTCCTCTGTTCCTTGTTTGGGTCCTCGTCTTTCATCTGTGTGTTTTCTAGGTTTTTGAGTTTAGTTTTGTGTAGCTGGCCCCTGCCAATCTTTAAATGAAAGTGTTAAGTCCACGTCCGCTCTTGCCTGCGTCCTGCTTTGAGGTCCTCCCTGCCCTGCCTGCAGCACCCGGCCGTGACATTACCTCAAATACTCAAATCAAAATTCTTAAAACAAAGCCTGTATTTTTCATCAGTTTCCTGTTTACATACCTTCCATATCATTTAAAATGAGAGGCTGCAAATATCATGAAATATTTTAAGCAAGCATGTGAATTTTCTTTTAATCATTCTTCTATTTTAATTCAAATTAAGTGATTTCAAGCAAGTGAACGTGCTTGAAAGGATACAGCAAATTTTCTACTTTGTTCTGAGGAATCAGCTTTAAATAATGTTTTCTTAATGCTAAATCTAGCCTACTGTATAATCTGAATTGTAGTTATTGGAAATTATCCTTTAAATTTTTTTTTTTTTTTAAATTGCTCACAGTGATGCAGAAGTTATACTAACAGGTATTCTCCTTATGTTGTAATATTGTGGTATCATGGCAGCTGGCAAAAGCAAAATGATTGACACTGATTGCTGCATAAACAAGCCAACTGATAGATATATGTATTTATATCCATCCAAAACAAGGCATTTGGCTTGAGGCAGTTTTCAAATCAGCAGGCCATGAATATCAAATCATTCAAAATTACGCAGAACAGAGAGGCTGGCGGACATCTGGTCGACTGGTGCCTGTGCTGTGCTGCCTGCTTGTTAGCATATCAGAGAGAGAGAGAGAAATGCATCTTTCAGCCAAAGACAGATACTAGCACATAGCATATGTCACCAAAGAAGAAAAAAACAATTTGAATAGTGATTATTGTTTTATTTGAGCATTTCAGAAGTAGAAGTACCTTGGGTTTATGTAACCTCCTGAAGAACACGTGCATAATCCGGTTTTACACAGAGCTCCTCTTTGTTTTTAATTGCTGAAGTTGAACCCCCCCAACCCGTCCACTCTGAACTGCTGCCACTGTTATCTAACCTTGTTTATGAGCCCACTGTACTGTGAGAATGCATAACACACACTGCAGAAGAAAGGGATGGTTTGCTACAGAGATTGTTCAACTGCAAAGATCACCCTGAACCATCTTCCATCAGTGGTTCCACCCATGTGAAATTGTCATTCTATATGTGAATGAAGCAAGGACAGTTGTGCTCATTGTCGACACACTGCCTTGCTTGCCTTCGGCTCGTTGCTTACATGTTTTCACGGGGATGCATTTGTCTCCAGATGCTTGTCTCTTTGAGAATCAGAGCTCATTTACCATCCCTTGTATCCATCAGAAGAGTTAATAATTTGAGCTCAAACTCTAAATGGAAGTAAAAACAAAATCTATATAAATAAGCAAATATTGTGCACATTATACATAATACATAATAAGAAAAGGGTAGTTGCAGATACACAATAAAATCTTAAAAAGTTCCCGTTACATAAGAGAGTCTAGGTTATAGTTTTTTGAAGCTCGTTCCATTCATAGGCAGTAAAGTATTTAAATACAGTTTTTCCAAGTTCAGTATTAATGAGAGGTACAGCTAACGTTAAAATGCCCTGTGAACAGAGGCTGTAATTACTGCATTTAAATTTAATCAAAGAGCAGATCAATAATAATAAACTGGGACACAAAGACTCAAGAGACTTCAAGGCAGATGTAGAAGCATGCATATAAACAAGTTACCATAACCAAATATAAACAATACTGTGGATTGTATAATGCTCTTACTACTTGTTTCTCCATCCATCCATTCTTTTTCACTTATCCAATTCAGGGTCTTTGCACTCACATTCACACCAATGGGCAATTTAGAATCACCAGTTATCCTAACCCCACTGTCTGTATGTCTTTGGACTGTGCAACAAAGCCAGAGTACCCACGGAGACATGGGGAGAACATGCAAACTCTACACAGAATGGCCCTGGTCAGATGGTGGATTTGAACCCAGGACCTTCGTGGTGTAAGGCGGTCCTGCTAAACTTCATGTCACCATGCTGCCCTTGTTTCTCTACAAAAATCAAATTTTTGGCATTCATTTTCTTGATAGATGTCTTAAAAGTGAGTCTAGTGTCCCCAGTATTTATATCAATATTTTCAATTTTATGACCATAAGGGGTTTGCAAGGTTGTATAATTTTAGGTGACCTTATGAATGCCAAACACAGTTTTAATAGGATTTAAAACAAACTCATGCTTCATAAGGGAATTTTGGAATTATCCAAAGCAGACTGTAGATTTGCAATATCCGGGTCAGGGGAAGAGCCAGTGGCATATAAAATAGTGTCATCTGCATAAAACTGTACATTACAGTTTTGGTGGCAGAGATAATATTGTTTGTGTATAGGGTGAAAAAAAAAGGTCCAAAAATGGATCCCTGTGAAACCTCCTATCAGAACAATATACATGAAACCATTTAATGGACTGTTCATCTAAACTCCGAATAATATTTCTGCTAGTATGCCATGATCTACTGACCTTTTGATAGGTCAGTGAAGAATGCTGTGCAATGATCATCAGTTCTTCAGTAACTATGTCACAAGAGCACATCAGCAGTCTTAACTTCCAATATGCAGCCCCATTTGGCACATGAAAACACAAACAAGTTGAATCACAAGGTCATCTGGGTAGCTGTTCTGCTGTTGAGTTTTTTGTTAGATTGCATGATCTGTATTAGCTGATGGATTTATTTTGTCACTGACTTTTAAATCCTCATTTTTTATTCATGTATTTTTTCTCTTTTTTTGCCTTTGAAGCTTGACAAAATAACATTGTAAGGAAGAAATAATACATTATTCTTCTCATAGTGTTACAGGGACCATTACTCAGATATTTTTTCTTATTAATTAACCTTTTTGGGGCTACCTTTAAAATATCATCATATTAGTTCTGTGCTAAAAGTGGATGATGCTTAGAACATTATCGCTGTTCAGCAGAAGTCACTTCAGAGAGGTAAGTGTCTATGATGGCTGGTTCAAACTCTATTCTTGACCTTGTAAACAGTATCTGATAATGAAAATCCCATGATATGAACAAACACTGAACCTCAACAGGCACAAGCAAAAACAGCAAACCACATAAAGTAGAAAAGCATTTTGTCTCCTGAACTGACATATGAATGGTTGCCCCATTGGGAAACCATCGATGTGGAAACAATTTTTCATTTTGATTATCCCTTTCTGCTCCTTCTGGCAAGCGTCTCCACAAGTCTGACACTGATGCCATTCAGATCATTTTGAGAAAGCTTTTTGAGAATTGATTATAAATGGATCAAATGACAAATGCAGGGGACCAAAAAACATTGTTTTGCATGCAAAAAAAAAAATAGAGAGAACTCCACCATGTAACAACACAGTCAGCTATTGCACATAATGCACAGCTCGTTGAGCTGACCATCTTTACGGTGCTGGCTTATGATGTGGATAGGATGATGGTGGTTAAAATCATCCTAATTCCCTGTTATTACTTCCCTTTCCAGGGGACAGACAAGAAGTGCAATTTTAGATCTGACCCAACATAGAAAGGCAGTTTGCAGTTTGTTGTTTGCAGTAAGACATAAATGTAATAAAAGGCTGAACATGTCATCAAATGTCTGTACTGATCAATATCTGTCAGGCTTACATCTACCAGAGCTGCAGGTTTACACAGGGACAGGCCAGAGTGTGTCTTGATTACAGGAACAGCTGCTGCCAGGAGCCTGAAATATTAATTCATTATGTTTATGTTAAATGAACTGTAATATAAAGAATTTTTGGCCTATTATTTGAGTATATGGGTAAAAAAAATAAATAAAAGCCTTGCTGTTAATTCCTGTTTCAGAAAAAAAAGAGTATACAATGAATACGAATCATCACTCCCTACTAGTGGCCATCAGATTCCTTGCTATGAGTAACTAGTTTTTTAACTTATTATTTTAAGACTCATTTCATACAACAGAGGGCAAAATCACCTGGAAAGAATGAAAGCTAAACAATTTACATGGTAGATACCAGTAGCAATAAGTCGGGAAATATTTTATGGTAATTTGGGAGAGCAGTCCCTTTGGCAAATCTTTTTTATCATCGCGTTTCACAGTTCATAGATAAAAATTTAAAAAAATGTCTGTGGATTTCTGCATCTCTGTGCACACAAACAGAAAGTTAACATCCATGAAAGGTTAGAATAAGAGATCTTTTTGAAATCAGTCAAAGATGAAATCTGACTTCAAAGCAGTTTTAAAATTCCTGAAAGGCTGTCTTAAAGCACAAACAGTAATTAGCCATCACTTCATTTAATGGGGGAATGTTAAAACAGTGATTAGCCTGTCTTTGTTGACTTGATTAATTCATTCACTGGCGTGAAAGCAAGCAGCTGCAAGTCTGCTAATCAGTAGCAACAATCATCACAACACTGCCGTCTTAATGACTATCTGGGTGAAGAAAAAGATATTATTGGGCACAGACCTATCGATCATTATTTTTTAGATAAAATCATATCAGACCTATCTGAAAATGTGTTTAAATGTAAATGTGCAAAACTGTGATTAAATATCTTTTCCATATGCCAGTCACATGTCTTCATTGCTTTGAAATTTTAACTCTAAGTGTTGAGCCAAGAACATGGACATGGTGCTCTTTATACATTACATGTTATGACATAGATGGGTATTCAAATTTCACAACCAGATCAGCACTAAATTGTGTAAAGGGAATAAAAATGAAAGGATAAAAAAAGAAATAGATCAGGATGACTCATACTGTAACTAATGGAACCAACTGGAGTATCAAATTCATGTACGCCAGTTCTTTAAAATTACTCAAAAGACTTCAGAGGATTAACGGAGCTCTTTCTTTGTATGGGTTTAAAGAGACCTCATATGATGATGCCATATAAAACAAAGGACATGCTCACTTTGCAGATGAGGTTTTTACATAAACTACAGTTGGGTTTTTGTAACTTACAGTATGCAAAACAAAAGGCTTTATGAATAAAATATATTTTCATGTGTAAACTGTTCTTTTGTCTCTCTTTCTTTGCTATCACTTACATGACAATGTTGTGACAGTACATCAATAAAGATAATGTCCATACTCATGTCCCAAAAATGATTCCTACAAAACTAATCTGACATGCACGACAGCAAATATTTTTCTGACATTAACTTAATAAAGAAATCATTCTTAAAGCATAGTAATACAGTGCTTTTTACTGTGCATAAATCATATTTTTCAAATCACCATATAGTAGAACTTTAGTGTGGGAGCAATATTTTAATCATTGAAGAAACCTTTTAACTAGCAAACTTTGGGCTTGTCATGACACAAAAAGCACAGATGACAACCTTAGCATGCATATAAAAGTTAGATGTAGCCACTGTGATATTACCCACTAGTTTGTTGACTAGTGTTTAAAAGAGCTAAATTTTCAGCTTTGGCATGATAGCATTTTGTAGCCAGAGGTAGTCATATTTAGATGTCGGACAGAGTGCTCATATATATTTTACGTAGGTGCATCTTTAGACTATGGAAGCACTGCACAAACATACACATCTCTTAGTACAATGAATCCAACAGTAAGTGAATTATTAGATATTGGCATAAAACATGCCTCAAAGGCATCAACAACCACACAGTCAGGAGTTCCAGAGGTTAAGAAATCTATAAGATGCATTGTTCAAGAAATTGTTCAACTTCGCTCTTCCCATGATAATATTTTTTTAAATATTTTATTTGGTTCTCTCTTTCCGCAAAATATTTTTTTTTAATTTAATATTTAGCTTTGTTACATATCCAAGGGAAATGTTGCACATTGCAAATTGTTGTTGTCTACACACTCATGAAAGATGCTGAAGATGGCAGAGATCTGCAAAGTTGTCTTTTGAGATTTAGGAGCTGTTGTGAAGAGTTGATCTCCTGGCAGCTCTGTCTTTTGGAATATGTTCCCACGTGAGAGAATGCATGTCAAAGTCCTTCAAGTTTCTCTGTACTACATCTTTGTAGTGGAGTAGTGGAACTGCAACACTTGGAATCAGAGAGCTCTCCCTAAAATATAGCCTTGGGAATATGTGAGTCATCCATCCGGTAAACATGACCTAGCCAAAGTAAGTGGTGCATGTGTAGAATGGTGAACAGGTTTGTTGAATCACACATGTCAAGAACTCGGACATCTGGGATCTTGTCTTGCCAGCTTACTTTCACAATCTTCCGTAGGCATCTCAGGTATAATGTGTTGAGACACCTCTCTCGACTACTATAAGTCAACCATGTTTCACTCCCATATAACAAGACAGAGAACACAGGCCTCTTAGACCCTGACCTTTGTAGATAATAAAATTCTTGTTGTTCCATAGACAGTCTTTCAAATTACTAAAGGTAGATGCTGCTGTTCCAATGTGCTTTCCAATTTCAACATCAAGATGTGGTGTGTTTGCAACCGTGAATCCAAATAGCAGAAATGGCCCGCTATCTCCAGCGACTGACCATTTATTGTGATTACAGGAGGAGTTGGAAGCCTGTAATATGTCACTTATCTTGAGATGCTGATTGTCACACCAAATGAAGAGCAAGCTGAAGCAAACAAATCAGAAGCTGTAAATCATCTGGAGTGTGAGCTAGCAAGACTGCATCATCTGTAAACAGAAGTTCATGTATCAGGAGAGCACATGTCTTTGTTTTTGCTTTTAGTCTGGCCAGGTTAAATAAAGAGCCATCTGATCTGGTACACAATGAGATCCTAGGTGGATCAGGGAAGAGACTGCCCTAGACTTAGAAAAATATACCAAATAACTTAGGGGCCATGTCACGGCTTGTAAGCCAATAACTAAATGGACCCGCAACGCAGAACCAGAAAACAGCTTTGCAGTGAACAGTATTTATTAAACACAAGAAAAGGCAATATGTGCTGAGTAGTGTCAAAGAAGGTAAGGGGGGAAGGTCCAGGTAACAGGGGAGCCAAAAGGACTCAGCGACAACCTACATCATGACAGGCCAGTACAGAGCCCTGCTTCACACCATTCTGTATCTCAAATTGGTCAGATACCATGGCTTCAAAAGTGACTGTGGCTCACATACCATCATGAAATGAGCGAATAATCGATAACAGTACCGATGAACAGTTGACGAGCTGAAGAATGGTAAAGAGTGCCGTTCTATTCACCATGTTGAATGCTTTGGTGAGGTCAGTGAAGGTCATCATTAAAGGCTGATTCTGATTAACTGCTTTCTCCTGTATCTGTCAGAAAGCAAAGGCCATTTCTACTGTGGAACGTCATGGTCAAAACCCACGCTGGCTTTCCGGGACAACACGGGCAGCAAAACAATGCAGACCAGAATCTTTCCAGCGACACTGAGAAGGGCGATTGCAAGATAGTTATTGCAGTCTCTTTGTTGCCTTTATTTTTATAGTGTTATCATCTTTGCATCACACCATTCTTTTGGAATAGAACCAGAATTCCAGCAGCTGACACCAATTTTGTGAAGTTCTCGAATTAGCGCATCCTCACCATTCTTCAGCTGTTCAAGTACAATGCCATCGTCTCCAGCAGCCTCATTAGGTTTCAAGCACTTGACAGCAACCTTTATCTCATCAACTGTAGGTGGCATATCAAGGTGAAAAAATGTGTCTAAATGAGTAGTGCATTGGATGATATCCATGTTGATTGGAACATTGCAGTTATAGAGTCTAGTAAAATACATGATCCAGGTATTCCTCTGTGGATTTTTGTCAGTGAGTATAACCCCATTTAAATCAAGGAGGGGGGTAATCTTCTTTCCAAGCATTTCCTTTATGCCAGTATACATACCAAGTAGGTTGGGCGAGTTGGCACAGTCTTGGATTCATGATAACAGATCTAACCAGTATTGTTGCAGGCACTGACGAGATAGGCATAGGACATGAGCCCTTGCAAGCTTCAGGCAAGCACTGCTTGCCTGGGACAGATCTTTGGAGTATTGTAGGTGGGCTTTACATTTTTCCTCAATGGCAGGGTAGAGGACATCTGCAGAGGCTGCAAACCAGTCGGGTTGTTTGTGATCAACAATGCCAAGAGAGTTCTCATCACTTGATGTTATTGCACTACTGAGGGCATTCCACTGAGAGGACAGAGACATTTCAGTGGTACCCTCTGATGTCTGTAGGGTAAATTTGAGACTTGAACTGGTATTTTTCAAGATTGTAAGGATACTTTAAGGCTGAGATGTTTAGCCATAGTTTTGGTGCTGGTGATAATCGGTGAGGCTTTTTCAGTCAAAAGGTGGACTTAAAGGCAGACAAGAGCATGGTCAGAGTCACAATCCGCACTATGCATACTGTGGACATAGCAGACATGGCTCAAATCTCATCTACACTAGAGCATGTGATGTAGCTGGTGCCAGTGTTTGGAGGGAGGATGTTGCCAGGTAACTTTGTTCAATTCAATTTAATTCAATTTTATATAGCGCCAAATCACAACAGTCACCTCCAGGTGCTTTATATTGTAAGGTAAAGACTCTACAATAATTACAGAGAAAACCAAAGAGTCATAACGTCCCCCTATGAGCAAACACTTGGCAACAGCAGGAAGGAAAAACTCCCTTTTAACAGGAAGAAACCTTCAACAGAACAAGGCTCGGGGAGGGGCAGTCATGTGCCGCGACAGGGTGGGGCTGAGGGGAGAGACAGGACAAAAGACAGACTGGAAGAGAGCCAGGGATTAGATTGTTGTGTACATTACCCTCAAAAACTAGTATGTGAGGCAGAGAGTGGTCACAACAAAACTCCAAGAGATGCTGTCCATTTTCATTCATTTTATCAATACCACGTCTGGCCCAGGACTTGTTCCCAAACTGAATTATCTTTGCTCAGCATTGTTCAACTTCACTCTCCCCCATGATAAATCTGATTTGGTCTTCTAACTTAGAAAAAAACATTTTTCTTTGGGTAAATGTTGCTGTGTTTTGGTGCCAAGTATTTATTGCACTTGGATGTATGAAAAATAATCAACATATTATTGTAATGGTTGTCATGCTATGCAATGTACTTATTACAGGAGCTACAGCCATAAGCTTGCATAAGCTTACATTAAGCTACTGTACATCAGGTTTTGGATATGGACACCAATTCTAGGTATAGTCTCAGATTAAAAAAAAAAAAAAAGTAGAACATGCTACGAAATGCTTATAATTTAATACCACTTCTTATGTTAAAAAAAGTGACAATATTTCTTCTGAAATCCTCAGTGTTCCTCAAAGAGCTCAGTGTTTGGATTCACAGCTTAGTTAACAGCTGGCACAACTGATCTAAAGTGATTTTGTTGCCTCTGCGGGCCTGTCAGACACACTTGTTTCATCTCGATAGTTCTGTTTATGATCATGAGAAGTGCTGTATGCATGTTATTAAAACCAGTAAAGGCAGTGACCTTGTAGTCCTTGGTGTCATCTGACAAACCTGAGTAATCAACCTCCCCCTCACGAGGCGCCCTCATTAGCTTAGCACTGCTCTTAAAGATTTCATAGCTAAATCCTGGGTTAGCAGCCTCTTCTGTAATCCCATTAACTTTATCAAGCTCAGGCCTGACTTAACTGTTGGGGAAAATGGTTGCCAAATTTTGTGCATCTCGAACATAATTTCAAAGTGCACACAAGGATTTCTGAAATTCGCATCAGGGCAAAGCTATTTTAAACCCATTTAGCAGATTTATGGAAATCCCATTAAAGTTTAACTGACTGGTTAGTGCTGCAGAAGCTGGAAGATACAATGTTGTGACAAAAATGCATTTGGCTCATTTTTTAAATGGCTTCTGATGAGAAAGATGCAAAAGCACAACTGCAAACAATAGAGAGGAGGTTGAAAGGACAGATTTCCGATTACCTGACTCATTACATTCATTGATGAAAAAAGAGTTAACTTTATAAAATGCATTTGGATAAAAAATAAAACAGCACAATGCATCCTGGTTGCTGTAATGCAGAGTGACAGCAGAAAATAGGTGCTTTGCATAATGTGAAATTCTCACTTACCTGCAAGGTCATTTTCACACATGGCTGCTTTGTACATTAAAAGGCATTATAAGGCAATCATTTAGAAGTCACACTAAATATTTGTTTGTGATATCTAGAATAAATCTGTATCTATATTGAAAAATGCACAGATATATATTTTCTTTCTGTCTTTTATGACATTCACTTAGAATTCATTCTAAAACTTGATACTGAGCAGGACTGAATAAGAAGTTCATTATGTGACATAATGATTTGTTAGTTCTTTAGCAGGGTAGATCAAATATTACGCTTTCTACATCAACACCGTAACCATGATAATGCCAGCGTACTCATGTTAAGCAGCTTTAATACTGACACCATTTGCCACCTTTGTGGGGAATGCATGCTGATGTAAGCAAAGCTGAGGTTGATGGGAATGTCAGTCTTCCATGAGGCACCTTGAAGGTTATGTACCAAATTCATCATCAAGCCATCTAAAGCTTATGGAGCTATATTTCAGGTTTGTTTTTTTTTTTAAATGGTGTTACAGTATGAACAAATGTCACAAACAACCTGACACATGCATATAATAAATGCAACATCCACCAGCTATGTAAATGTAACAGTACGGTGTGTCATTATGAAATACTCTGCAGTGAGGCGATGACGCTGTTTCATAAAATAGTCATCAAAAATTGTCTGCTAAAAATAATCACAAACTTTACTGTGAAACACAGTAAATTTTGTGCACTGAATGAAGAAGTGAGCCCAACTCAAATTATCAAAAAAAAGAAAAGTGCATCAGGGATGTGTCTCGCAGTATAAACAGGCATCCACTGAATGGTGAGATTACTTATTTCATTTTGCCTTGATTTATCTCAACTCTAATTGATATGAAATATCCTGTATGTGTTAGAAATTGCCGTTTTCATGTATTTTTGGCAACATGTTTAAAAACTGACAATCAAACGTAACAAAAAAAGGAATCTATCACAATAACTGCAGACCACAACAATGTGCCAGGAGAGCCAGCTCAATAAAACTCAGTGTCCAATATGGCCCGCCATGAAATGATCGACGGCGTAATGAAGAAGCTAATGAGGGGGATCAAGATCGCTGCAGAGCCAATAAATCAACACAACTGTGCCTACAATGATACAGGAGCAATCAGTAATGCTGGTCAGTGCACAGGGAGCAGAGGGAGGATGGGGGCTGGGGGAATGGTGGTGGGGGTCAGACATGGGGGTTGACACTTTAATGCAAGTCAATGTCAAAAATATCCTGGGGTTTTTGTTGTTTGTTTGTTTTTACTTTGTCTTTTACAAAAGCACAGGCTTCAGTATGACGTTCGTACCCATTGAGGAAACGCCTTTAGTAAAAACATCTTAATAAATACATATAAATATGTTAATCACTACAATTACTGCGAATTTTTATCTGCATTTTTCCAGGTACTGTCAGTCCTCGGATCCTGTTTGAATAATCGATAAGGCTTTGCCCTGTGTAAGCAAGATGAAGCAGAAGGTCAGTCAACACTTCAGTTCAGACACATCTTTAAGGAGGCACTTCAACAGCACCTTTTTGAAATCATTTAAAAATCATTAGTCCTCTTGCTGAGATCAAACGACGGTCCCCCTCTGTTTCAGTCAATGCTAATCAATTATTAATTCAAAACAAGTATCGAGACACTTTCCACTCCAAATATCCAGTGAGTAGGAACACAGAAACCTTTTTTTTTCCTACTCAAAACAAAATCAATAAAGGCTGGCATGTTTCTGTACTTACAGTATATTGTTGTCAATACATAGCATCACTGGTCAAGCCATAGCTACTGGTTCCTACTCAAATAAGGGTAAACAGGAATTTGTTGGAAACAATTTTCATTCTGAAATCAATACACATTAGACACTATAGTACAGTGCTTCTTAGACTGGGGGTCATGACCTTTCTACAGTGATGAGATGGGTTAAAGAGGTCATACACATATCACCTGGTCTGATGAGTCTCGATTTCTGCTTCAAAATTCAGATGGTAGGGTTCAGAGTTTTGCATCAACAACATGAAAGCATGGCTCCGTCCTGCCTTGTATCATTGGTTCAGGCTGCTGGTGGTCTAATGGCCTGCTTGTTAGTACCAGGTGAGTATTGTGACCGTGTTCATCCCTTTAAGACTATAGTGTACCCTTCTTTTGATGGCTGCTTGCAGTAGGATAAGACGCCATGTCACAAAGCTAAGTTCATCTCAAACTGGTTTCTTGAACATAACAATGAGCTCACTGTACTCAAATGGCCTCCACAGTAACCAAATCTCCGTCTCATAGAGAACCTTTGGAATATGGTCGAACGGGACATTCCCATCATGGATATGCAGCCAACAAATCTGCTGCAACTGTGTGATGCGCTCATGTCAAAATCTCTAAGGAATGATTCCAGCACCTTACTGACTCTATGCCATGAATAATTAAGGCAGTGTTGAAGGTAAAAAGGGGTCCAACTTTTTAATAAATTATATCTAATAAAGTTTCTAGATGGATGGATGGATAGATGGATAGATCAGGCAGTGAGCAGGCATTAAGTGCCTTAAACCTTTTAATGCCCAGCATTAGATGACTGTGGTTGTCCAATGCCTCTCTTATTCTATCATCTCAGTAACCATGTTTGATGAATTTCTGGGCTCAGTTGCTAATTTAAATTCATATTAAATACAATATAAGGTTAATTTTGTTCCTCAGAAGAGTCAGAAGGCTTTTTTTTTTTTTTACCCGGTATGCCTACAGTCCCTTGGTTTTACACACAGATCTGTCCTGCCTGGTTTCAAAAAGCTAAGGTGCTGACACCAAAATCACTTGACTTGAGGCTTCATAATAACCTAGTAATTGGTGAATGTGTATATACAGTCTTTGTATCCTCTGTATAAATTAATAAAGAAAATGCATGCTAACATGAGAAACTTATGTAGATGTGGGAATTTGATCACCTATTAGACTTGCAGTATTTGATTTTATGCTATTTTATACTTGTGCTGTGGTACATCTCATGTAATGCACTCTTTTATTCCATCATATTTGTCTAACAAAAGGTCTTTTCCAGTTTTATTATTTTAATAGTCTTGTTATTTTTATTATTAGACTCTACTTGAGTACAGTCACAGTTCAAAATAATCAGCGTTTATCTTGTACTAGGAGCTCCTTGGGTGATCAGCTGTCTGGAACAACCATTTTAGCTCCTCTCCCCTTTAAGGGCATCTTTTTTTTGATTGGTTGCATGTCCCAAATAGAAGGTTTGAAGAGCAGGTGAGCTCACAGCCAGAGCTGTGTGCCTGAGAGGACCATATTAGGGACATGCTCTCAATTTGACATCATAAAGAGCCAGAAGAAAATAAATAAATAAATAAATTCTCTGAAACTGACTGTTTTGAGCATTCTGAAGCTGAAGCTACTACTGGCCTCATTAATGGAAACTTTGAGTGTGTTTAATATCAACATCCACCACTGTAACTGTACATTTGACAGAAAATAAGTGAACGCATAATGTGTACTATTTTGAATGACCAAAGGGGTGTATGTACACTAGTGTACAAAGCCAGGGAAATAATACTTCTTCCAGCAAAGTCTTAAAGCTGACTAAAGAGGACAGACTTTGACTCTCTGCTAGTTTTTCCAGAGTGTACAACCTTTGTACCATCACAACTGAGAGTGGACCTGACCAACATTAAATATTGATAACAAAATCAGCAAAATCATATGCAAAGCAGGATTTAGTTTAGGGTAAGTACTGCATATACAGTATTAAGCCTACTACTGTGAATAGACCTTCATGCATAATAATGCCAGTAAAGACTGATGGAAGAGAGACGTCCTGGTGTCTCCAGACGCACCAGGGAAAGCCAGATGCCCAGAGGAGGGATTGGCAGAGTTGAGCTCACTCGATGCACGTGCAAATGCCCCTTGGGGATTTGCCTCCACCCGTGCACTTAGCGATAGCTGAGTTGATACACCCCTATAATACTATTAAATGGATGCACATCCCTGGTGGCAAACCCTGATGCCATGCCCAGTTGCCCTCCATTCAAGAGCAAAAGCAAACACACACACTCAGCCTGAGAGCATGTGGAGGTTGCCAAGTGAAAATAATGAGCAAATATCAATATTTGTAGAAATAACATGTTATATCTGATCAAGAGTTCAATTAAATGCCCACATCGTGAGTGAAAAAAATATTGAATTCAATATATTTAAATGACAATAG
Organism: Pterophyllum scalare; assembly: GCA_024447675.2. Taxonomy (NCBI): domain Eukaryota; kingdom Metazoa; phylum Chordata; class Actinopteri; order Cichliformes; family Cichlidae; genus Pterophyllum; species Pterophyllum scalare. The sequence continues at coordinate 46,393 of JAMQGT020008077.1, forward strand.
AGTCTGCTTTTGCTGAGTGCTGCAGGCATCGTGCATTGTGTCCCATGTTTGATTTGGGACCCAACCAGTGTATTTACATAATCTGAATTAAATGTAAATCAAGCTGTTTCATCTGCCTGCATAAGTCTCCCTGGATTTGAGGGGTTAAAGCATGTGCTCAAGAGCAGCACCCCTCAGCAGGGGGGAAGGAGTCCTCATTGTTGAGAAATCTGGAGTTAAAGGCCCGGAGCCTCTCTCATTTCAGCATCCTCTGCTTTTTTAAAGAAAAACCTACCCCAGATGCCCCCTGAAGGAAAAGGGGCATCCAGAATGTATTTATGATACAATTCACGTAAATGAGGCAGTTTGGCCTTAATCCTTGCCTAATTAAGTGCCAGTCTGCCGAGGCAGACTGCTAAGGGCCAAAGCGTAATACCTGTCGAATTATGGGAACAGCTGGAGCAGCCTGCCTGTCAGCAGATCAGCACCACATTAGTATCCTGCTCATTTATCGAGAGCCTAAAACAGGGAGTCTCTCAACTCCAGTTGGCCATCTTTATTTCTGTTGCTATTCTTTCCCAATTAGACTCTGCTGCTCATTATTTCCTGGAATCTGATGCTGGGAAAACAACAAAATTTGTGGATTATTCACCAGAAAAATCTTTAAGGCTAACTGCCTGAAAGATTTCCATCCCGCTGCAGCAGCCAGAAAATAGCGATACCTCTGAACGGCCTGCATTAATTAATGAAAAACCTCATCAAATTAGCATTAAAATAATTATGAAATGAATAATGAATAATACAGAGCTGTTTGCCAAGGGGAATTTAATTAAACAATCAAAATTCTGTGTGTGGTGAAACAGTTCACGGTGCTGCTCTGCTTTTTTTCTGCGCTTTGATTTACTATCAAATATGCAGGAGGTGGTATAAGATCATTCAGTCCCAGCTTTGGAAGTATATAGCAACCAGCAAAAGCGTTATCAGTCAGTGCTGTGACCTACATAGTACCATTTGCAATTCTCTCTGATCAGCAGCTAATCAAGGCTGCCCTAGTTAGGCAATGTTACTATGCACCAGAGTGTTGGTGGGCAAAATTCAGTCTGCTGTACATTAAAAAAGAAACATAACTAAATAGCAGAGAACATTTTACTCTCAAACAGTTATTCATTTTGTGTTATAAAACACTGAAAAATGACACCAGCTGAACTGAACGTGTGTTTATTCCATGGTGCATTATGGGAGGTTGAATCTTCCTTAATTCAGCAACAGTGCTGCTCTTCAATGGTTCCTCTTGACAAAAATTTAAGTATATCTTACCGTGAACGGCAGATGCATACCTTAAATCAGTCTCTTCTGTTGGGTTTGGATGTAATGCCACCTGCTGGGCACTCTGAGCTGGTGCTGGTGGATTAATGATTAAGTGTCACAATACCCAAAGTTAGGGAGTAGTGAACTATGTGATTACCCCTGTAGTTTAACTGCATTTTACAGTGGATTCAGCTACATTCTCATATTTGCATGTAGTTCAAACAGTTCAGTTACTATTTTGCCTTTTTTTTAAAAATTTGTCTGCTGAAACTACACACAATTCTTGGCCATTGCCTCTCAAATGTGATTGAACCCTCCCAAAATGTTCCCTTTATTTTAATTTTGTCCTTCTTAAAAATCTCAGGTGGACTATTTTGTTTAGAACTTGTTTAGGATACTAAACAAGCTCATCTGTTAGAAATATTTGGGTTAATGTTTTTGAATCTGGAATTATAGAGCGACACTTGAATATATGAGATGACATTTAGTCTTAAGTATTGATTATTGGTGTTTGATGTTCAGCGGATTCTAGGAACTAATTGAGCTACACTGCTTTGTGCTGCATGTCCATCTACACTGCAGACATTCCCGCACTTTTCCAGGAATAGACACCAATTCTATCTTTTTTGTCTAATGTGTAAACAATAAACTGAGGTGCATGACATTTTACCCTTTAATGACTTTTGTTTTGTTTTGTTTTTTGTATTAGGCTGTCCTGGAGAAAGTACAGGGGATCTGGATCATGGCAGAGATTCAACAAGGTGCTGGAAACATTCTTCAGAGATGTTGGTCCATATTGACATGAGCGCAACACACAGTTGCTGCAGATTTGTCAGCTGCACATCCATGATGGGACTCTCCCGTTCCACCACATCTCAAAGCTTCTCTATTGTATTGAGATCCTGTGACTGAAGAGGCCATTTGAGTACAGTGAACTCATTGTCACATTCAAGAAACCAGTTTGAGATAATTTGAGCTTTGTGACATGGTGCATTATCCTACTGCAAACAGTCATCAGAAAGTGGTCATAAAGGACATGGTCAGCAAAAACACTCAGGTAAATAAAATAAAATAAATAATGGTCATAAGTTATCAGCCTGTTTTAAACACAAAAAAAGTTTGTATACTTTCCAAGTAAAGGCATGGACTGCCCGTCCACCTAAAGGTGTAACTGTCCATCTTTACAGCTTAAGCACTTCATGCTGTAGTCTGTATGCATGCAGACTATTCTTCGTGGACTTAACTTTTACCAGCGCAGAGCAGTGCAGGCGTCAGCCTGTCCCTTTTCTTTGTGACAAAATATATCCACAAAATAAAAGAGGTGGAGGGAATGACATCACCACACATCTATTTTGAAAAGGGGAAGATGATTAGGTGCTGAGAGTGACAGATGAAGAACTGAATGGTCTGAATGGAGCTGGACTCTAATCTGGTCACATTGCAGCTGTCCAGGGGTCTCGGCATCGATTATATCAATAAACTCTGCTCAGATAGTAATCCTAACAATACTAATACTCTGTTTTATAATAAGGGACACAATAGAGCGACTGATGCTCCTGAATGAATTGCCATTCCTGTAAAAAGGAGATTCTGAAGCTGGTTTCAGTCAAATCACGATTCTGTAAAGTTCCATCAGTCAGTTGTTGTGGGATTTCAAAACCAAAGGAAACTGTAGTAATGGTGGTAAAATATTTGATGTATTGTTTAGTCATACCCTCTTTTGGACTGGCTGATACTGGATTACAAATCCAGATTTTCCACAAGGTGGCAGCCTACACCACAATAAATGTTCACGCTTGGCACTGCCCTAGCTCAAATCGCTACACTCTGGTTTCTGGTGACACAGTCCTGTCTGGGTTTGTCACTTATCACATTATAGAAACATATAATAAGCATATGAATAGTTCAGAAGTTTCATCCCATCTGTGTTTTATTCAGATGAAGTCACTTGCAAATTAAATGGAAGCAGAGATGGATTTTAAAGAGATATTAAAAGGTTTATTACAACAACTTATCAATTCAAATTTTATGCAGAACTTTCACGTTACAAGTACACTTTCAACACAGCATCACACCCCTTTTTTTTTTTTAGCACTTAAGCCAAAGTAAAACAAGTAACCAAAGCTTTCACAACTCAAGTTGTAATAACTCGTTTAATGATATTTATCTGAGACATTATTAAATAAACAGTTAAATTCTCGCAGAGAATCATTATCTCATGCAGATAGCACATAACAGTAAAACTTTAAAAATCATACTTTAAGAAAACAATGTTTTAGCTTCTTGTAAAACTACACAGTAGTAAGCCAGTACAGACTAAGAGGAAAGGCAAACTGACTTCATGGTGTAATTTGACTTCTTACAATTATTTGAATGATGAAATGCTCACAATTCTTACAGAGCTGTAGTAGTTTAATATACATGATGTGATTCCAGTTCACATCTGAATGCTTTCATTTTATATGACAACCTGTTGGAAAACAACAACAAAAAAAAGCATATCCTAATACGACTTTTCAGGTCAGTTTTGAACCGCTTACAGAGTTAATGTGATCAAAAGGGCTCAGCTACTGAATCCAGACAACCCTATAAAAACAAAGTACATAATACCAAGAAAGATCACATACAATGTATCATTGATGTTATTTACAATGTTTTCTAAAAATGTCACCTAGAAATGCAACCATGAAAACAGCCTAATGTCCTTAAGTGCTCTGCATTAGACACTAAAGCCATAAAGAGTCACTTATAAAGCCGAGACAGTATACAAAGCAGGAGGTCTCCTCTACTGAGCAGTTATGTTCATGAGACCCTTAAAATCTGAGAGAACAGCAATCAACTGAAGCTAATCTGCATTAAAAATGTACTCAATTCATTTATACAAAAACATTAATGGCACTGAATGAAGTCAACATCACCATGATTGAGTAATGGAAAAGGTACTGCAATCCTACAATCACTGCTTCAGGAACAATCAGACTACAGGTGGAATGTCAATGGAATTACACACGTTTCTAACCAGCTCACCTCCGGAAGACTACTCTACGAGCAGAGGTGAGCTCAAACATTCAAACTGCACAACTACAGCTGACCTCACTCACAGAAAATCTGTCAAATTGAAAATCTGATTCAGACATTAACGTTTGTGTGATGTGACAGTATTCCAATCTACTTCTAAAAAAAGCTGCCTGTACTTAACGTGCGGACTGTCTTTAAAAAGTAAACCCGTCATCTCTCAAATATGTGCAAAATGGAAAAAGGAAAATTACTTAAAAAAAAAAAAGTGTCTGTTCTAGTTCATCATAGAGATAGTGCTTACAACCGTCATGGAGACGAAACAAGCAAACAAACTGCAAATGAGCCACGACACACCTTTGGTAAGGTCGCTAACGTTTCACTGATCAACCACTGAAGGTGATCGGCTTTAAATAAAAAAATAGATAAGATTAATAAATAAGTCACACAAATACAAAAAACAAAACACATTTTACATCTTACACCTAAAGTGCCTGTTCTTTTGTCTTCATCAATTCCAGAGAAAACATTGCATTTTTAAAAGCATTGCCTACAAAGTACAGAATGGACCAAACAGAAAAGAAATCAGGAATAAATTAAAAACAGTACGGTCCGAACTGAAGCTGAGAGAGAATCCCTTTGCTCTGCTTGTCAGAGAGAGACTGAAGAGGCAACAGCACTCCGGCGATGACGCTCGGCACCGTTTGGGACGATCAACTCCCTGAAGGCTGAGACTGGTTGGCGCCCCTCCGTGGCTGGCTCTCCTCTGTGCTCTGATTTGATGCGGTGGCGGCAGCGCCAGACGGGGCGGAGACGGCCGGGGTCGTGGAGGAGGAGCTGACCCCGTTGGAGGTGCTGGACAGAGCTGTGCTGAATGGCCTCGCTCTGGGGCTGCTTGGGACGGACATCTCCTCGCAGCTCTCATCTTTATCGGTAACTGCAAAGACGTCAGAAAAAATAACCGTTTGAGGGGCTTAGGCTGCTGCAACACTTCTATGTTACCGGATACACTCCAGAAGGCTTGGGCTAGCTGTGTCACACAGGCCTAATCAGATGTAAAACAGCTATTTGCATGTAGTGTATGCAAACTGTTTCATTAATCCCCATAATGCTACTTCTGCACCCCTTCCTTTAATTAAAGCTCCGATGTCAATTTAAACCCACATCATAAGGGTACATTACATTCTGGGGCATGTGGCAGTGTTTCCCATCCCTAAATGCATTCTCATTTGTTTTTTGTTACCTTGCCAACTACTGCAGCGACAGATGATTACAGCACCTGATTTTAATGATGCTCACACTGGAGAGTAGGCAAGACTTGGAGTCGAAATGCCACCAGCTGTTAGGCAGTTGCATTGAATTAATTGGATCCTGATGGAAAAAAAAGAGACTCCACTCTCATGCTCTGTTTCATAAAGGAATAAGGAGCACAATGATAATTAATATTGCTAATGATATGAAGTCACTTGCGATGGCACTTTGTAATTAATGACTGGGTTTCGTATTCGAGAATGTAAAATAGAAATTCCAAAGCAGGAAGATGCAATTAAAGAGCGATACAAATATCTTCACATTAGAGGTTTCATCTGCCTTCTTGGCTGGACTTTGACCGTGTGATTTAGTGCAAGTGAATGTCAAAGAGCTATAAACTCCCTCGCTGCTTTACTGTGCAGAAGGTCAGCCTCGGAATAAATCAGCTTGGTGGTTTTTGTTTCATGTTCAAGTGAGCATTATTGCTCCTAACAACGCTAAGTGCTGGCTGCCTGATATTTCATAATGCTCTAAAACTCTGGTTCCCTGGACCGACAGGAGCTTCTTTCCGCTCTCTTGGTTCCTGAAGTGGGGTTCGCTCTAGACAGATGGACAGCTTGGTGTGCCAAGTGAAAGCATGGCCTGGCTTGTTTGCGGGGCAGTCTGGGTAATTTCCTCCCACCTGCCATGTCTACGCTTGGGCAGGACGATGAAGGGTATTACAGAGTGTGGAGGGCCAGTGTGGCCTTATGTGGTATGTAACACTGAGAAAACACAGTGCCTGATGAGTGCTTTACATGAGTCAGTCACAATTAAATAACGCACTTTACTAATTAGCAAAATAGATTATTTCAGGATTCTCAACTGGGGTGCTCAAGCCCCAGAGGGTAATTCTGCTGAACAAATGGAGGACTGTGGAGTAATTTGAAATAAATAAAAATATGAGAAAATTACCTCTTTGTTAATGTTGCAGTTTTAAGTGTGAGAATACCAGTTAGCAAGCAAGAAGAGACGTTCGCTATTAGTCATGGCTGAATGAACTGAAATATCTCAGCAGCACTTAGTAAACAGTTCAGTTTTAATACAGAAGCAGCTGCAACAGACAGCTAAAGCTAAGCACAGGTTAAAGTTAAATGTGATGGCTTAAATGGTTGAAAAGGGAAAAACAATTCTTCACTTCAAACCAGTGAAATGATATGAGCATTGTGACATGGTGTGTTACCCTGCTGGAAGCAGCCATCAGAAGATGGGTACATTGTGGTCATAAAGGGATGGATATGGTCAGCAACAATAGTCACGTAGGCTGTGGTGTTTAAACAATGCTCTGTTGGTAGTAAGGAGCTCAAAGTGTGCCAAGAAAATATCTTCCACACCATTACACCACCACCACCACCAGTCTAAACCTCAGATACAAGGCATGCTTTCATGTTGTTTACACCACATTCTGACAATCCTACCATCTGAATGGTGCAGCTGAAATCAAGACTCATTAGACCAGTCAATGTTTTTCCAATCTTCTACTGTCCAATTTTGGTGAGCCTGTGTGAACTGTAAACCTTAGTTTTGTGGTTTAAACTGACAGGAGTGGCACTCGGTGTGGTCTTGTGCTTCAAGATTGAACATGTTCAGAGATGCTCTTCTGCATACCTTGCTAGTTACAAGTGGCTAATTGAGTTACTGTTGCCTTTCTATCACTTCTAAGCGGTCTTGCTATTCTCCTCTGACCTCTGGCATCAACATGGCATTTTTCCCAGAGAGCTGCTGCTCACTGGATATTTTCTCTTTCTCAGACCATTCTCTGTAAACTCTAAAGATGGTTGTGTGGGGAAAATCCCAGCAGATCAGCAGTTTCTAAAATACACAGACCAGCCCGTCTTGCACTAACAACCATGCCATATTCAAAGTCACTTGAATCACCTTAATTCCCCATTCTGATGCTCAATTTGAAGTTGAGCAGGTTGTCTTGGCCATGTCTACATGCCTGCTGCCATGTGATTGGCTGATTAGATATTTGCATTAATGAGGTGTTGAACAGGTGTACCTAACAAAGTTTATTTTCATGTTGATATTCTGCCCCATCCCTAATGAAAAACTAGTTCAAATGAACACAAGCACAACTTGAGCTTTTAAAGGTGTAGATCAAAAACTATTGGGAATCCCTGAATTCTGCCATTCAACTAGACTTCACCTTACTTACTTTCACTGTCACAATAATTGGCTTTCCTTCGAGGCTTTCTGAAAATCAAACACACCTGTTAGCAGGAACCAAACCAATAAACTGTGGTATTTGAATAAGGTTCTATTTCTCAAAATGCATTAAACAAAATGTTGCAAAAGTGTTTCACAAAGGTCCAGAAAGAGAGCGCAGACACCCTCAGCAAACACGTGAGAAAGCTGACCCACTTCATCTGTGAACTCAGCTAAAAATTTCTGCACCAAATAAGACTTGGCTCTGACAGCCCACTCTAGCCTGGAAACCATCAGTCCCATAATGCACATGACATGCATGTGTGGGATGGTTAGCAATAAGAGATGCATAATGAACAGTGGAATTTGGTGGACACCCCACAATGAGAATGCTCTGCAGCACTGTCAAGCTTGCTGCTTTAATGAATTCATTTCAGCTGCAATCATTGTCAATACAAGTCAGCAGAGGTGTTCAGAGCAGTGGAGAAGTGGCTTGGAGCACACTCGCTCTGGGTTGCATGCTGGCTCATCTGTGAAGGAAGGTGAGTTATGACCAGAAAATCAGACTGACAGAGCCCCGGTCTGAGGAAACGAAGAAAAATAGGTGATATATTTCTAAATGAGACTTTGTGATGATGCTGTACAGTACAGGCTGACAACAGCAATCTGAATAAAGACGCAAATGGAAGACTCTTCTCGCTTACTCAAATATCCACTAAGATAATCATTGTAAGCTAAAGATGTTCAAACAACAAAGAGGGGAACGCTCACAAAAAGAGTTACCATCCTTTATAATTCAGTTCTTGACACTTTTTTCTTCTGAACACCCTTCCAGACACGTTCAGCAGACATTTACCTTCATCTAACAAATGTTTATTTAGGTATCAAATGAGGAGAAACTGTGGATACCGAGCACCTGTGGCCTCTTCGTAGGAAGACTGCAAGTGAGAATTTGTCTCATACACCAGCAACCATAAATATAAAACTTTTATAAAGTTTGTCAAAAACTACGAGAAGAGAGGAAGCTAATATGTCAACAGCTCTTTTTGTTTGGCCACATGTCCTTCTAGTGGTTAGCCGGAGCTCATTTTTAGACACATTTCACTGGAAGCCTCGGGCTGAGAATAATGGAGCATTACTCACTGTGATAGCCAGATTTCTTCTGCATGGCGGTTACAGGGCAATCTTTATGAGCCAGAAGAAGTTGCTTCAGCTGAGCCACTTCGTTTCTCAGCAGGGTGACTTCATTCTTGAGGAGAGAGGAGACATACAACAGCGATCAGTAAAATGGTCACCAGAGCAAACAGCATGCCAGATGTAAACATGGGGGGGGACAGGTGCACACAGTTCAAATCTTACAAACTAGATAAAAGGTTAGCTGATTATTGCAGAAATTAAAATATGAACGAGGGCCTTTATCATGTAATTCCAAGTTTTTTCACATGTGGTACAAAAAAAGTTTTTAATCAACTCAGATTGATAATCTTATTTTTCTTCTATTGTTTCTGTTGGGCAAAATGTGTATGACGTACTTTTACTATTTCTGTCTGGTTCTTAGCCAAAATCAAAGCAAATATGTATGAAATAAGCTAATATGAATGAATGTGTACTCTGAGTGTTTGAGGTTTAGCTAGAGTTTGAGCTGCAGAAAAGGCCAACAAAATATGTTATAGTGGTAATGTTATTGCAAAAGATGCATCCCCAAATGTTCGTGTTTACAGTATAATAAATTCACATATGCTGGAACACACACAAAAGCAACCTGAATTTTGCTCTGTGCCCTCTCTATATGAAAAGCTTTATCTTCAATGAATTATTACTGGAAATGTAGGGTTGCATTCTAAAGACCTCCTCTGTACAGTACTAACGACATGACCACTATGTTACTGTAGCCAAACCTGCAAAAACTCCAACAAGAACCAGTGAACACAGGGGAAGGCAACAATACAACAAATGAATTCAGAATAAAGTATGCACTTTTTCATTTATGTATTTCCTGTGCAATAATTATGAGCCTTCACTGGCTACCGACCAGCACATTTGTCAGAGGTGAGCTGTTCGGATTGTCAGAGCAACTTTGTAGATGCTGCGGAGATTTACGCTTTCGTGTCGTTACAGCTCCCGAGGGAGGTGAGGATTTCTGCATGTCGTAAAAGAGAGCCACATTACGTTGAAGGTGACTTTAACTGGATTTAGAGCGGCCAGGGGCCCACAGAACACCCAATGGCAGATTTAAGCTCTGTCTCTTCTCCTTTAAAGGACTATGGGTGGCTTAATCTATTAGTCTAAAAGCAGCCAATTTATTTGATTCCATCTGTTTAGTCTAGCTGGCGTTGGCAGGGTTGAGCTATTGTAAGACAGATTTAAACACAGCTGGAAGAAGCGTATGTATCGCATCCAGCCAACGCTGTACTCACTGTGCTTGCACCATGACTGCTTTCATTTACAGGCAACAGAAAATTATTTTTGAACCACTCCTTCCAATTCACTACAGAGACAGACACTTGCCAAAAATTCCAACTCCAGTGACATCAAACTGCATCCTATGTAGGATTTCAAATGGGACTAAAATGGACTTTTGAGAGTTAAAAACTTATCTCAAACTTTGTGATTTAATCAGAATTTAGTAAATGGGCCTTCGGTGATGCTGGAAGCTCTCTGAGCTGCCTGGTCTGACACCTCATTAAAAAGCCAGTTAAGGATGATGTTAAAATAATTGTGCATCATTAGAGGCAGTTTTGCTGATCAGCTGGGCCATGTCAGCATGTGTTTTAAAAAAAAAACCTGCACTGCTGATTAATGCCCCCGTATAAAGCGTCCTTTTATTTTCAGCCACATGTTGTTCTCCTTTTTTAGTTATAATTTTATAACCTTATTCACTCACCTATCATTTCCTTTTCATCTACCTTTATTTAAATAAAATACTGAGTAGCGTCGCCATGACAAGTGCTGATAACTTGTTTTTGAACCAGAAGATATTAACAACATGAACCCATTTATTTTCCACTGCTGTGTATTCCCTCCTCCACCCTGCACATCTTACTCTGCTTTCATAGAAAAATAAGACAGTGAGCAAATAAACACCACATCTCATTTAATTGTCTGGAACACCGATGTGCCGCACCCCCGGCTCACACTTATCAACAGAGACAGCAGATACATGAACTGTTTCGAACTTGTCAGCATCAGATCCTAATTGCTTCCAGCGAAATGAAGGTTCAAAAAGACACCTTTCCCTAGGAGATTTTTGAGGCCATTCAGTAAACTGCTGAGACAGAAGCGAAGACACGCTTGTGTGCGGCTGACATCTGGAGGATACATCTTTATTGACAGGGACATATCGATGTAAAGGGCTCACACACCGCTGCTGTCACACGGCAGCTCTTCTTAATCGGCTTTAATGACTTCATCACCACAGAAGGGAAAAGTCTGCTTAAGGACGCATACGCTAACATCTTAGACTGACAAACAGACATACAGTAGGCACGCATACATACACAAAGTGACACACTAATGCATCTGAGCGCAAAACAAAGAAAGGCGAAGGAGGGGTTTTTATGCTCGGCAGCTGACTGAAGTATGTAAAAAGCACCTGTAGTTGTGTGTTCATGGAGGTGAGGTCCTCAGCTTTCTTCTCCAGAGACTGGACCCACACCTTCCTCTTCTGCCTGCAGCGAGAAGCTGCAGCCCTGTTACGCTCCAGGAATTTGCGCCGCTTCTCATCGGGATCTTCACTCGTGGTTCTGCGCCGCCGACCCCCTGTGCTCGGTGGGTTTGGCGCAGGGGGTACCGGGGAAGCCTGTGCAATAAACATCAACAAACAAAATACTAACAATCATGATAATATAGAGAAATAACTAGAAGAGGAAAATCATCACACAGACATGAATGTGAAGTTACAGGCACTAATTACATTTTGTAACTAAAATAATTTACCATGTCACACGTCATTTTTAACTTAATCTAGTTTCAGGTCGTCCTGTTAAATACTCTGATATAATCTTGTGCTTACAAAAGGCTTTAATCCAAGCACAAAATATTCTCAGAGATGGCTAAAAGATACTACTGACGATTCTACTGTAGGTCTGAAGTATTATTGGAAATTCTGGTACCATTCTGATACCAGAACCATACTCTTCCTGCTACTAAGCGACCACTTTACCATCACTCTTTGCCATTAAACAGAATAGCAAAGGGGGATTTTCAGGGTTTTTTTTTTTCTAAATACTAGCTGATGTGACAGAAATTTGCTGTGGACAAGAAGGTGTAGTATGTTAACAGCTAATGCTAGCAAGCTTGGTCAGCAAGGTGCATCCATGGCATAGATACCAACTAACTATAGGTAAGCAACAAATAGAACCTAATATTTACTTGTATGAACTTCTGAGACATTTTAAACTAAATGACTTTGCAGCAAAATGTGGTGTTTAAGCCATGACTTAATAAGCAAAAAAAAAAAGATTATGTATTAAATGTACTAGTCTGGCCAAAGATTTAAGACACAATAGATGAAACAGTAATAAAACAATAAACTGTGAAGAAGATATAAATACTTACAGGTGTCTCTGTGGTGGAGGTGGCTGGCTGCTGCAGGGAATGTGGAGAGGGTGCCTCGGTTGTGGGCAGGTGAGGGGCCGAAGTTAGGACTGCCGTCGGGACTGGAGTTGGGGTTGGTGTCGGGACAGGAGAAGCCGGGGTAGCAGTGTGTGTTACAGCACTGCTTTGAATTCAACCCATCTCCATTGGTTACCTGAGGAAGCTGCTGGCTTAACGTGGCTTTCAATTTCTGGAAACAAAATTTGGCAGAGGTAAAACAGCCGTGCAAGGTTTATAAAAAAAAAAAAGCACTGGTTAGTGCAAGAAGGAAAACATTATGTAAAAAGTAAGTGATGTAAAAAGGAGACCATATGGCTCCCTAAACTGCACATTAAAAAGTGTAGGCATATAAAATTTATATTTCTGAACCATCAAAATGAATTTTCACTCTCTATCACAGTGTGATGTATAACAGAGCACAAAAACTGCTGATTTTCAGCTGCTATTACCTTTAGGAGAGTTTATATTTCCATTTCGTGAAATGAGAGAGGCTACCAACGTGGACCAAAATTTTAATTCTATAATGTATCAAAAATGAAACTGACATTTCTCGTTTACAATAGCATCCTGATACTTTGCAGAAAACCATTTAGCAGCACTTACACTTTTTGTAAGTTTCTGCAGACTTACAGGGTAGTTCAGTCTTATTCTCCCTCTCAGATCATCTCAAGCTTCATTAGATTAGATGGGAAACTGCTTTCTCCAGGTCTCTTCAAAGCTATATTTTATATGGTGTAACTCCTCTTTTGTCATGGCTGTATGGCAAGATGTTTTACAGTATGAGGTTAAGGCTGGACAGCTGGACTCAGTCTCAATTCCTGTGCAATCTGGAAGAAGTTGTCTTTCTTCATCTTCAGGATGTGACTGCAATAATCTATCCTTTAACTAGCCAGTCTGCCTGTCCGTGCTGCTCAGAAACCCTTCTCCCTGGCCCCTCTGCATGATGCTGCCTCCTCCGTGTTTTACTGTAGGGGTCTTATTAATGAGGTGACAGTGGATTTAGAAATTTGCCCAATCAATGCTTTCCCATAATTTCAGATCCTTGGACTTCATGGCATGACGGTGAACTGTGGGACTTTACATACTTTACAGTCCAATTTAGACAGTGTGCCACACATCTCAAAGATAATTTCATTAAACAGCACCAGATCTTGAAAAAAAGATTTGAATTCCACTACTGGAATACCTCAAACCTATAAATGAGGAGTGTGTCAGATATTACAGCACAGACCTCAACTTGCTAAACATGTGTTCAGGAAAGATTTGGGGCTCAGTGTCATTTGAGGATATGAGCTGGCTACAATATTTCTATTGCTTGCTGCGTAGGTAGCTAGTACATAAGCCAAGATACACAGCGGTATGAATGTTTTACTGGGTGCCGAGAGAGGTAAGTTATTTCATGTTGGACTCATGTAATGTATATACCAATTCTATGAGTTTGCTTTTCAAATAAAATGTGTGAAGGAGTAACTAAGACAACATGCTTCGTTTGTCTGTCTAAATTGTCCCTGTATGTATATATATGTATATATGTGTATATGTATGTATATGTATGTGTGTATATATATGTGTGTGTATATATATGTGTGTGTATATATATGTGTATATATATATAATATGCATTTTTTAAAATAATAAAGCACAATTTTATGATACATAACAAATATTATGCAGATCAGCTCACAGATCACAGAGGGTGCTGGACCATACTTTGAGACTAAACATGCTGGACCTCGCATTAGAATGACTGAGAAGTCGGAATAGCACCCCCACCCCCACAAGATTTTTTTTTAACACTTCCTCTAAGCGTATGACACACAACATTGCTGCTTGCAATTCACAGGTCAATTCCTCTAGCATCAAAAACATGCAAACAAGCAAGGTGAAAGTGAATGAGCCTTTGGAAGCAATAACAGAGTGAGAGGGAATACATTTACATGAGAAAACAGAGGACCACATTATTCTAGCAACTACCTTTGCCAGACCAATCTATCTACCAAATTAGTTTATCGTGTGATACCCTTCCAGAAGCTCTTCTGGCAGAAACAAGATATTATTCTCTTGGAATGGCCCACAGAAAGAGGGAAAAGCCAGTCAGATTCATATTTCATCTCTGCCATGGAAACCTCATCAGTGTAATAACCCTCCATCTCATGGGTGTTATTCAACCATCTGCTACTATATTACTTATCTTTATTTTGCAACTAATTAACAGCATAATCTTCTAAATTCAGCAAGTTAATTATCATTATTGTGGTCTTTGCAGCATCATCAGTCCTTGTAAAGTGCCGTCTCCGTGCCCCCCGAGAGCAAGGTGGGGGCGGGGAGCGGGCAGGTTGAGCTGGGGGTCTGTTTTCTTGACGCAGGCTCATTAGGTGTTTGCTGATGAGCTGAGTGCGGTGGGAGGCGCCGCGAGTAAGAGGGGGGATGCAGGTCAGGCAGGATTCTGCTGAACAAAAGGTTCCATGCAGGGTGAGGCCAACTTAATGTGCCTCGCTGAGCGTGTGCCAGGATACCCCCAGCTGGCTTTCACAGGTAGCCCCCTCTGGCTGGCCCTGGTGACGGCGTGCTGAGTGCAACGCTGTCTTCCCGTTTGTCATCTCCGAACCCCATGATCCCCAACAACTCCCTGCCCCTCCCTTTATTCTTCCCTCTTCCTCCTTCTCACCAGTCAGGATCAATCCTCCCTCCCAGCACACAGACACGCGCGCGCGCACACACACACACACACACACACACACACACACACACACACACACACACACACACACACACACACACACACACACACACACCTCCTCTTTGCAGTTTAGCTGTTAATTTCCAAAGGCGGAGCATGCTGCGAACACTTACAGGTTCTGTGATCCGTGCTTCATCACGTTGCCACTGATCTCCCTCACAACACTTTATATCTCTGCCCTTCAACTATCACTGTTAATACAGGACAACAAGACTGCTGTGACCACCTTCACCCCTCAGAGAGATACCTGGAGGTTTTTGGGGCATTTTTTGTAGCTGGATCATGTTAAATTGGTAGGACAGGTGCAAGTGTTTTTATTCCATTCATCATTAATCTGCTAATTAGTTTCCCAAATAATTGATTAATCATTTATATCACAAAATACTGGGAAAGGTCTCCAATGAGCATACTGCTCATGGATTAATAAATCATCAGCACCATTTTTTTTTTTTTTTTGGATACCACAAACAATCTTCCTCATCATAATTTAAGAAAGCAACCTTATTGTCTTATTGTTCCTTATTAGGCTCTCTCATTACCTTAGCTGTTATCACCTCTCTCAAATGTGGAATAGCAGCTTCAGTGTGGAAATAACATTTGATGCAAATTAAAGAAGAAATAATAAATACCAGCTTTGCTTCTGATTGGGCGGGCTGAGGCTGTGGCGAGGGAGGTCCTGGGATTCCGGGGACATTAGGCACTACGGTGACAGGTCTGACAAGCTGACAGCAGACACACAGACACAAATCAGCACAGAGAAAATTAGTCTTTGCGCAGTAAAAAGGCAGCCAGTGTGCCCCCCCCCCCGCAACGTAAACACACACACACATACAGACACACACACATACACACAGCCATGGCAGGCTCTCAGAGTTTCCTCATATCTCAGCCTCATTAGGTTGGATGGCCTGTTATTTTGTGGAGGCAGCGCCACATGGAGATGCAGTGTGCACGCTAATGAACCTCTGCCTGCCTGCGTGAGAGCATATGGACAGGGAAGCTGAAGAGAGGATGGAGAGACATGAGTCAGAAGGCCAGACTTGGGCCTCCTCTCACTGCCGCTGACAATGAAACAGAGGGAAATGGGAAGAGCTGGGGGGAGGGGGGTTGATCGAGTGAAAGGGAGGCCCACTGGTGGCTCATGTTCTCCATCTACTTTTGTCCTCCTTTACTTGTCAAAGGCTTTCCCTATCCCCACAGACCAGGAAGACAGGAGGTTTTCCCTGCTGTGCCTACTATCAGGAGATAATCGACTGCTGCTGAGTGTTCCACGTAGATAATCAGGACTACAGTGAACAATAGGACAGGCAACCACATGGGAGGAGCTGAAAAAAATGCCAACAAGACCTTCATTTACAGCATATTTTTATATGACATGCAGCCATGCTATTTGCAAAAAGAAAACCCCCAAAACCGAGTAGCATCATCTTTTGCTTCCACTTTAAATTAAGGGCGATGATTTTGATTGTACAGAGAAAAACAGGAGTGAAGTGTGCTGGATAGAAGCCCGCTGTACCTCAGCCAAATCCTGTGTCTTTGCCACAAGTGTACTGCTGAAGTCTATTATTTCAGTCAGCCTCTCCCAGCTTTACACTGACTAGCAAT